>MU227576.1:2047637-2072947 GCA_018584345.1 Thuja plicata | reverse complement strand
TTTGTAGGACAGAAGATAACTAGAGACATAATTTATGGTTATAAGTTTTAAGTGTTGATTTAAGGATTAATTCTTGAGGCCACTGATTCACCCCCCCCCCTTTTAGTTATTACTAACAATTGGTATCAAAGCTTGTGTGCTTAAAAGGAAGGTTTGAAGACCTAAGTTAAAGATCACAAGATGAACAAACGAGATGTGCCCAAGTTGAACAAAGATAATTTTGCTTCATGGTAGAGCAGAATAAGACTCCACTTATCAGGTATTGGAAATGATGTTACTCAATACCTAGATACTGAATATGTGTTGCCCACGGGAGCACCAATAGTTGAAAAATTGAGAGAGAAGTATGAACACAATTGCATGATGATAGAGATTTCTTCCTCACTCTCCCATGCTGAATTTGAAGATGTCAAAACCTGCAAGACTGCAAAGCAGATGTGGGACAAATTGATGCTTGTACATGGTGGTGACAAGAATGTTTTGGGAGCCAAGGCAAAGAGCCTTAGAGGAAAGTTTGATGATCTCAAAATGAAAGAAGGTAAAAACATCACATAGTACATCACAAGAATTAAAGAGGTAGTCAATTCTATCTAAGGAGTTGGAGGTGTACTAGAAGAAGCTACAGTGGTAAGTAAAATTATAAGAACCTTACTACCTACTTATGCTATTAGAGTATTTCCCATTAAAGAAATGAGAGCAATATCAAATAGAAATGTTACTCTAGACAGTCTGATTGGAAGACTAATTTCATTTGAGATGAACAATTTTGATAATATTGTCTTACCAAACATAGAGTCTACATTCAAAACTTCTATGAGAATAAGTAAATCAAGTCATAAAAACACTATGAGAAAAGATAGTGATAGTGAAAGTGAAGAAGAGGATCTTGATGAAATTGAAGCACTTATGGCTAGAAGAATGCAGAGAGGCAAAGGTAAATACAAAGGTAAATTACCACTTGTTTTTTTTAATTGTAAAGAGATTGGACACTTTGCTACAAGATGTCCTAATAGAAGAAAAGATGACAGAAGTAATGATAGGTCATTTGAAAAGAAGTCTGATAGAGGTGATTATAGAAGCTACCGACAATTAGAAAGAAGAGATACTCGAGACTACAAGGATAAAGGAAAGAAGGTCAGTTACCTAGATAAATGCAAATATGATGACACTGGCATTGAATCTGATGAAGATATCAAAATGGTGTTTGTGGCAGTTAAAGATGATTGAGATGATGATGAAGAAAGGTATGTAGAAACATCACTCATATCTAAATTTAGTAAAAATGATGTCTGGATCATAGATAGTAGCTGCACTCACCATATGACATGTGATAAGGACAATTTTGAGACTTTTGAATACTATAATGGTGGTTTAGTAAGAGTGGGTAATGACACACCTTGTCCAGTTGAAGGTAGAGGAACCATAATGTTGAATAACGAGATAAAATGTGAAAATGCTTATTGGGTAAATGGATTGAATTATAATCTATTAAGTGTTTCTCAGTTGAATAATTTAGGTCACAGAGCAGCATTTGAAAATAAGAAGGCAAAGATCTTCAATAAATTAGGAAATCTGATCGGTATCGGTGAGAAGACAAAAGGTAACTTATTCTATATGAATGATACTGAAACCACTAGTTTGATTGCTAAAAATGAAGGAATATGGTTGTGACACAAAATATTGTGTCATGTGAACTTTGACAACATGATAAAGATAAGAAAAAATAGAAATGTCAGAGGCATACAACCGATGACTAAGCTCGACAACATCATGTATAAGAATTGTCAAAAATGTAAGATGAAAAAGTCTAGTTTCAAAAGAAAAACCCATACATCTGATGCAATTATAGAATTAGTCCATATTGATTTATGTGGACCTATGAGGACAAAGAGTTATTATGGAGATAGATATTTTATTCTCTTTGTTGGTGACTTTTCTAGAATGATGGAAGTTATGTTTATAAAAGATAAATCAGAAGCATTTAAGATGTTTAAATGGTACAAAGCAATGGTAGAAAAGCAAAGTGATAAGGAGTTAAAATGCTTAAGATCAGATAGAGGAGGGGAATTTATTTCAGATGAATTCACTAACTTTTGTAATGAGCATGGAATCAAAAGACAGGTCTCTGCACTGAGATCACCACAGAAAAATGGTATTGTTGAAAAGAGGAACAGATCCATAGTTTATTGTAAAAGGACACTGATGATAGAGAAAGGCATCACCCAACTCTTCTGGAGAGAAGCTATCACTACTACTATTTACACATTGAATAGAGTACAATCAAAGAAAGACACCAAAAAGACACCTTATGAGCTTTGGTACGGATATACACCCAATGTAAGCTATTTCAAAAATTTTGGTAGTCAGTGTTATATCTTAAAGGATGATAGAAATGGAAAACTTGACTCCAAGAGTGATGAAGGAATCTTTCTAGGGTATTCCACCAAGAGCAAGGTTTATAAATGTCTCAATAAAGCCTCTAACAAAATTGTTGAAAGTGCAAATGTAAAGATAGATAAATTTGTATAGAAGAATGAAAATGAAAGCACTAAAGAACCAGAGGACTACAATAGGTTTTCTTAAAATGACAAAACTGACACTCTACCTGACCAACAATGTAGAGCTCCCTAGAAACAGATCATTGCACCTGAGCATCAAGTTGCAAATACTGACGATCAGAATATTGCTCAAGATGATGCACAAAGTGATGGAGAATAGAATGAAGGAAAAAATGATGATCAAGCTGATAGATAATGAGATGAACCTGTACTTGCCAGATATGTTAGAAGGAACCATCCACAGAACCTGATCATTGGAGATAAGAAAGCTGGTATGAGAACCAGAAGTAAGTCTCTAAATACAAGATGTCTTATTTGTAATTTTGATAATGATGAATGGATAAGTGCTATGAATGAGGAGATTGAGAAAATAGAGAAAAACAAGACATGAACACTTGTACTGAGACCAGATGACAAGAATGTCATCAGTACAAAATGGATATTCAAGGATAAATTGAATGAGAATGGAGAAGTAACAAGAAATAAAGCGAGACTAGTATGCAAAGGGTATGCACAAGAAGAAGGGATTGAATATGGAGAGACCTTTGCACCCATTGCTAGGCTAGAAGAAGTAAGAATATTTCTTGCTTATGCTGCATATAAAGGCTTCAAGGTATACAAAATGGATGTCAGGTTTGCATTCCTAAATAGAATACTTGAGGAAGAGGTATACATTGAGAAACCAGAAGGTTTTGTTGATCCAGACAAGAGGAACATGGTATGTAGGATACACAAAACCTTGTATGGATTGAAACAAGCACCCTGAGACTGGTATGAAAGACTTCATTCCTATCTTATAAGTATTGGATTTGTAAGGACTAGTGAAACCAACAATCTTTATTTAAAGGAAGATATTGATGCTAACAATTTGATTATTGAGATATTTATTGATGACATCATATTTGGAGGCAATGATATGCTATGCAAATCATTTTCTAATGAAATGAGAAAAGAGTTTGAGATGTCTATGTTTGGAGAGATCAAGTTCTTTCTTGGTCTACAGATCATGCAACGAGATGAAGGTATTTTCATTACACAATCCAAGTACATCAAAGAAGTACTGAAAATATTCAAGATGAAAGAATCCCAACCAGTTGGAACACCAATGGCAACTGGATGTAAGCTAACAAAGGAGGAAAAGTCATCAGAGGTAAATCAGACTTTGTATAGATCAATGATTGGAAAAATCATGTATATTGTACATACTAGACCAGATATTGCACATGCAGTAAGAATATTTGCTATATTTTATGCTAATCCCAGAGAATCACATATGACTATTGTGAAAAGAATCCTAAGATATTTGAAGAATACCAAGGAATATGGTTTATGGTATAGAAGAGAAGGAAAATTTGAACTTAAGGTCTTTACTGACGTTGATTGGCCTGGAAATATTGGTGACCGAAAGAGCACAACTGGAGGAGCATTCTTTATGGGTGACAAAATTGTCACATGGATCAGCAAGAAGAAAAGATGTAGCTCTTAGTCTACTGCAGAGGCAGAGTATGTTTTTGTTGCTACAAACTACTCAAATATTGCCATCTAGTATCATTATTTGAGAGAACAAGTTCAGGAAAAGGAAGTAATACTTGAGTATGTGCAATCAAAGGAAAAATTGGCTGATATCTTCACCAATCCACTTCCCAAGAATGCATTTGAATACTTGAGAAAGAGACTAGGGGTCAAACCCTTGTCTACTAGTCAATAAGATGAATAGAAGGCCGCATCAGCCTGCATATTATCAGAATATCATTCATGTTGATGCAAACATAGAGATGGACTTCAAAGATACATCTATACACAACAAGTTATTTACCAAATCCAAGCACCATAGTTATTACCGGTGAATTGGGAAATTTAAGGAATATATTATGGATAGAAAGGATCCGTTTGGCATCATTGTCAAATATTTGTTTGAAAAGATGTTTGGCATTACTGTCAAAGGGAGAGAATTATCTCATTATCATACTGATAAAGGGAGAGATTATATCCATTATCATCTCAGGGAAAGATCATGTCCATCAAAGTATCAAAACAAAAAATGTAACACAAAATGGGAGAGTACATACGAAGGGAGAGAATTGTTAACAAGAAACATCAAAAGAACAAAGAACAATCAAAGGGAGAGAGTTTGACACAGAAGAAGAACACATCACATCAAAGAAAGAAATATTATACATCTATCCAATGAAGGGATTGGAGATAGATAGAAAGATGCAAGAATCAAATCAAAGCTATTTGAGCTTACCGAAAGCCAAACATTTGTAATAGTTACATTAGGAAAGCTTGATGAAACTTTATATTTCATATTGTATTAGTAATAGTATAGTATGATAATGTAGTATGTTTCCATCAATGCCAAAGGGAGAAATTGATGACATGTAACTGATTGAATGTTTGAAGATGTTAAGTTGATGATCATGGAAGACATTAAATCAGTTAATGTATTATATTATCATTGATGTCAACTTGATATAATCTGTATGGTCATGGAGATACTACCAAAGAATTCAAAGAACTCACAAATCAAGACTATGCTATCAGTAATGCATATAAGTCAAGTATTTACTAAGTGACTATATACACCAATGGAGTGCACACCGACGATCAGAGTAAAAGAGCAAGTCACAGTGTTGCCAGATGAGAAAATGCATAGTATTACTGATGAGCAAAGTTACAGTGTTACCCGACAAGCAAAACACAATCTAACTCGATGGACAAAATTTCAATGTTGCCCGATAGAGAAGACAAGGACGGAGATCCCGATGACAACTAAAGTCACACTGATGGAACAGTCAGTTATCACCGATGACTAATTGAAGCGTTGACCGACAGAATAGAGAGTTCAAAAAATGACAAAATGCTTAGCTTTCAAGAAGCTAAAGGTAGAATTAACGGACACTTATCATTGTTTTAATCATCCAAATAAAGCCAGAGATAAGTAATTGATTTAAAGCTAATTTGTCCTATTGGCAAGAAGACCTCTTTAAGATAAAACTGGATTTTGCTTTAAATCTTTTGGCAAGAATTGTGGATCATGCCAAGAATCAAGAAAGCAAGGAAAATATATAAACATGTCTATATAGAGACAAAACCAATTCATTATGGATGGGGGAATGTGTGGGGTGAAAAAGAGAAGAGGAAAGATGCTTAATAAAATTTGAAGGAGAAGAAAGTCTTCATTCAGTCCTGATCAACAAGAAAAAAGAAAGAGCTAGATTCTGTAGACATTGATGAATAGTGAGACAACATCACATAGCAGAACAATGTGGAGCAAAGGTAATAAAATTGATTATATTGATCAGAAAGGTAATGGACTTACAATAGATATGAAAATCTAAAATTGAGTTGTATGTATGAACAGATCATTAGTGTTTTAGTTTAACCATTGAAGCATCAAGTCTCTTAATCGAGCAGGACTTAAAATTCTTTTACAATTGAGATACATCCCAAGGAATATCAAAAATTTTGATCATGAAAGTAGCATTGGATATGCCCGATACCTATTGATAGGCCAAGTGAGTGTTTGATATGATGTATTGATCTCAACCATTTTTTTTCTATATTATATGTATGCATATGTTCATTTTTGTGATGACAAATTTGCAGGTATTAGACATCATCTTCCCTAAATTAGCAGGAGTGAGTGATCGGTTCTATTTAAGGTATCAAAAACTTAGGCAGTTACCATGACCTAGGGATTGGAAATCTGAATGAGAAGCTATCCTCCTTTATAGAAACTCATTTAATTTATCATCCCAGGGATGTATTACTTGAAATGAGATAGTAAAGTATATGCACCAAGGATTCTTACTCAGACCACACTATGGCTACAGGAAACAATTTTATTTTAAAGGAAACTACTCTATAGCTACAGGAAACAAATTACTTTGAAAGGAAACTATTCTATAGCTGTAAAGAATATTGGAAAGGAAATGCAGAATTGAAAGTGGTGAAGGAATACTACAACTTGAAAACACAAAGACTTGAAAACACAATTATAATAATGCTTCAACAGTTATGCCTCTTTGGCTGCAGGAAGTATTGGACTATCCTACGGATTTGGCTACAAGAACTGTGTTAACACCAGAATCATGACACCAAGATGAAAAAAACTTAAAATACATGAAAATGATCCTAACTAGATAACACAAATTCCTCACCAAATGGGCCCCCTTGAGTGAGTATCCATACTCAGTTATACTGAACTAAATATTAAAACTTCATTTTCTATTGATTAAAAATGGATTACAAGATTCAACTGTAAAGGAACAGAATGTAAACTATAACTAGTAATGCCCTCTTTCTCATGCAGGAGTGGGGCTTTATTTAAATAAGGAAAACCATCTAACTGCTATCTAATCACGCCATAGAGATAGGTAGAGCTTTTATTACAATCCTATTAAACATGAAAGGAAACTATAAAATTGGAGATAGAATAGGTCCATGAAAGAGGAAATAAATGCTTTTGACAACATATCTAACTTCCCACTCTTTCCTAGATTTCCTTAGAGAATTTATTATGACACCTTGGTCTTTTCTTGAATGCTGCCACCTTGATCACCCAGGATCCACTTGCTAGTTTTGCGTCCAGTGCATGGGCATGTTTTACCTGGTCAAGGTGACAGTTGCTAAACTAATGCACTACATTCCAGATGTTAGGATAGAGACATTTATGATAAAAAAACACCAAAATATGCATACATCATTCATATTTAAATAGCTCATGATTGAAAGAGACATATCCATAATTTCAAAGTAAGTAATATAACATATCCATCTGAGCGTAGCACATTTAAGTGTCTTAACCATAACATAAGTTTGGTGGTAGTATGCCACATAATAGAAAATATTAGTAAAAATTATTTGGAAAAGTATGATGAAAGTAGGGAAAAGATCTTAGTAAAAGCTATTCTAGGGCTTCTAAAATATGACATTAATATGCCTCATCATTTCTGCCCCCCTACAAATATTAATTCCCTTCCTCAAGCACTGAAACATTTTGTATCTTTGCAAGTACTCGAAGATTGCATTATTGAGTTCCATCGCTCATGGAGGTGCCTACATGCCAGTAATATCCATTGGTGTGCTCCATTTTAATCTATTGACTCATCTCTAATTGTTCATTTACTTCATTATCAACATAGCTACACAGTGGCCACAAGAGAAGAGGAGGCTGAAAGGAAAGGGGAAGCCACTTCTCTGGTTGAGGTTTCCTTCCTAGGCGTATGTGTGTGTGTTATTTAGTGCACCTATTATCTACAACATGACACTTTAATAGATCATTATATTAGTGGAAAAACATAAAAAAACAAGGGTTTCAAGATAAACACTAAAACTGATCTATTACTTCCTATCTAGGAGGAGTTTGAAGAATGCCATAATCATTCCCTCAGATTATGCACAAATCAGTGACATATACAACCTAAGAATGGAAGATTCGAATGAAAAGTAATCTAAATGCTCACTAAAAATGCATATTAGCTCTAAAAATGAAGATAATAACAATGCATAATATTAGATCTAGGATGCAATATGGATTCACAAATGATTTAAACAACATAACAATGCTTTTCAATTCTAAAATTAAGGGCCATTTGAGCTCAAAAAATCATTCGATTTATAGAAGAAATGAGGAGAGAGAGGGGGATAAGGGTCATTAATGGAGGTGTAAAAACCATTAATAAGGTGTAAGAGGCATAAATTCCAAAGGCATTGATGAGGCATGGGCTTGAGGAATCTCCATTAATGATGCATTAATGAGAGAAATTAAGAGGCATGGTGAGGGGTGTAAGTCCAAGCTTGAGAAAGTGGACTTAGAGGGAGTCAAGCTTGAGAAAGTTGACTTTCTCAAGTGGGTTGGATTCCTAATCATAGAATTAGGAATGTGACATCATTAGGAAGTGGGTTACGATAGGATTAAGATTAGGCTTAGGCTTAGTATGGGGGGAATAGGTTGGGATGGATTTGAACCCAGGTTTAATGTGGTTGAGGTAGGTTAGGTTAGGGGTTAAAGGGAAAATTAATGAAATGAATTATAATTAATATATTCATTCAAAAATAGGGAAATTAATTATTTAAACCTTTGATTGCTTTAGATAATTAATTAAGACTATAGCCAATTAATTAGATTAATTTGGGCTAGAAGATAGGTTTTTGCAAGTGATGAGGTATAAATAGGATTTATTTAATTCCTTTTAAATTAATTACCTTAGCCATGTTTGATTTTGAATTGATTTGATTGGATTTGATTGGCTAAGGTGATTAATAAAATTTAGTGATTAAATCACTTATGAGATTAAATATGATTTGAATGAATTATGCCAGCTGATTGAAGAGTTGTATGGACATAACTAGGTGTATGATCACACTTAGGGAAAATAGGGTCTATGGTTAGAGAAGACCAAATTAGGGTGGTTACAATTGGCCCTCTTTGAATAGATGTGCGAGAAGCGCACTTGATTGAAAGAAAGTTTTTTTTATGTTGACTTCAGAAAGTTTGAGAATTTCACTCACGATTGAATGAAATGCATGATGAGATTAGTCTCATACTAGATTGAACTAAATTAATAGAATTGACTTTAAACTTGATCAAACAAAGGTCAATAAGCAAAGATCTTAAAGATACCAATTATGAACTTGGTAGTCATCCAAAGATTGATAATATTGATTCAGAACTTGGTTGTCACCCAAAAGGCAGTATGAAGCTGCCAGGAGCTTAATAAGAATCTGAGAATATGCAGACATAGGATATCCATCTTGTGGGAACTGAAGCATTCAATCCAACAATTTTGACTTAGTCAAGGAGTCATCATGCCTTTAGTTTTTTGATAACTAAGTCATTTTTAATGTTTTTTTGAGAAAGAATTTAATTGATGATAGTGTGATCATGCCCCCTTGGGAACGAAATAAAAGGAAAAAAGAATAAAGTCCCTCTATGGAGTGATGTATCACTTGCAGGAGCAGGTAGGGAAAGAAAGAATGAATTAGAAGAAGTGAAGGAAAGAAGGTGTGTTTAAGAGTAAACACACGAGAACCAAGTTAATTACATGAAAATGTGAGTGATGAGATTGATAAAATGATGTCGAACCAAGATGTTGATGATTAATGTGCAATTTGATGATATAGAACTTGGAAGATGGATTTTTGGAACAGATGGAGCAATTTTGCATTTTTAGGAGCTGTCACAAAATTTTTACTGCACTGTGTAAAATGCCTTCGGCACCTTCGATTTGGTTCTCGATTGATCAAAAAGAGAACAGAAATGAAGTTTCATTTTCCTGGGAGGATTTTCAGAACCCCTAAATAGCTCAAAAGACCAATATATATCTCAAAAGTCACCATTTTACTATTCATTTTCACTTTTACCCATAGTAAATTCTAGAACTCTGTAGAGAAGATGGTTGTGCTGATCAGGAAGCATCGTTCTGAGCTTAGTCATCAACATCAGTGCCTAACCGACTATGCACCTTTGGTAAGTACTTGTAAAACTACCTCATGAATTTGGTAATTTTCATTTTCATTCTTTTTGGTAGGTTTTAGAACCATTTGAATTTTGGGTCAAATCTGGGATTCCGGATCACACCCTATTGAACCCGTGTCGCATCCGATTTTTCTCGGATCACACCCGATGGTCTCAGATTCCTGCATCGCATCTAGTATTTCCTGGATTGCAGTTGGGAAAAGAGATCACATCCTATATAGCCAAGATCACATCTCATCATTAGACTTAGAATATTTTTCAATTGTGAACCGTCTTCTTCCTGCAGACCTTGAATCACTTAGCTGATTATGTTTATGCATTTTTGTCATAGATAAAACACTGATTTATCTATTTTTGTGTACAATAGGTCAATTTTGAGGTAGTAGCATTTCGAGAGACATATCTGGGGTGTGTCCTTTCCTTAGTCTGACAGCTGAAAGATGATGAGTGGGATGTAGTGGCCCATGTAGGATTATGATCACTGATTGATTTACCTGATATAGGGGTAAATTGAGGGTTGTTGACTTCTCTAGCTGAGAGATGGCACTCAGAGAAAAAAACCTTCCATCTCTCGACTGGGGAGATGAAATTCACACTAGAGGATGTATGGCATATACTACGAGTTCTAGTTATGGGTTGTGAGGTACAATTTGAGGTGACTTCAGTCGTTGCCATTGGTGCAGCTCTTTGTTTCTTCCAAGATGATACTATTGCCCAGAGACATATTTTAGGGGATAACATGTGTGATCGCTATGATCATCTATCTATATACTTGGTGGGACTGATTGGTGGCATCCTGATGCCAGATAGAGGACAACACAAATTTCTTGTAGGATGGGTGGATATGCTTGATCAGATGGTCATCTCTAGACAGAGATCTCCATGGGGTAGCTGTATTTTGACCCATATGTATCAGGAGCTTCATGAGATTGTTTATCAGCATACCCATAGCATGACTGTAGGGATCTTGATTCTGCAGATCTAGATCTAGGAGCAAATCCTAGTGACATGACCCATTGTAGACAGGCAGCGAGCACCTGAGAAGCCTTATGTGTAAATGTATGCAGGTTTGATTCAACAGCCCCATCTGGGAAACATAGAGTACTGGCGGTGTCTTTTTGATGATATGATAGATGAAGTATGGGGGATGTACTTGGATTGTGAGGAGTGGACCTCTAATGGTAGATAGGTTCCATTTATCTTATAGAGTAGGTACATGATCGGACATACCATATACATCATAGAGCATTTTGTACATACCCGTGTACTGAGATAGTTTGGTCGTCGACAGGGTAGGAGTCAGGATGTGATAGTATATGCTTGGATTCAAGATGAGACACCATTGTGGGGCACCCAACTGAGGTATGAGACTGCACATCAAGAGATTAGAGATATGTTTAGAGTCGATTGGGATCTTTGGCTTGATGTTGCAGATGCAGATTGTTCAGATGGTTATGCAGCAAAGATGCTTCTGCATCCATTTCCATGGTTTATATTTCCTAAGGAGGTCATTCCTTGCATTGAGTACCCTTTAGATTATGAGCCTAATGATCGCCCTCCAAGAGGTAGAGGAGAAGCACAAAGAGATAGGGTTTTTGGGGGTAGGGATGAAGGACAAGATGGTGGGCGCGATGGTAGGTGAGATGGTAGATGTCCTCCTCTAGATGATAAGGATGATGGTGGAGAAGACCAGGGTGGTGGAGCCATGGGCGGCATTGGAGAGGTGGCTAGTAGCAGTGAAGAGGGTCGACACACCTGCTTTAGATTTTCTTCTCCCAGGATGGATCCAGGGACTTTACTTACAGGGGAGAAGCAAAGACAACAGCAGCCACAGGACAGGTCACAGGATAGGCCTTCAGGACTGGATTTTGGTAGGGGTTCTGGTAGGGACGGAGATCCCTTATCTTAGTGTTAGTAGGAGCAAGAGTAGCTTAGGGCCAGGATTACTTCATTAGAGGCCAGGCTCTCTGTAGCAGATGACAGGATCATTGTAGAAAATGTGTTTCTTGCTGATAGAGATACATAGCTGGAGAGGCTCAGAGTAGAGAGAGATACATAGGCTCGGAATACAGTTCATCAAGCGCAGAGAGTGACACACTATTATGCTTTATACCATGTTGCAGTGCCAAAGGGGTAGAGAGATGTATCATTTTCATGATTAGCATTAGTTAGAGGGGGCCATGCCACCTCTAGTAGTTCCATTTGTACCACCTCCTCCTTGTCCAGATTAGGGAGAGGGGAGAGTCAGAGTTGATGTTGTATCATGGCACATATTTTTGAGATTATATTGTATATCTAGATCCTGCTGAGATCATTCTTTTGTACGATGACACTTTATACATGTATATCTGATTCATCCTGATATTCTGATACTCTTTGTGTAGACGTGTGCCATGTTTTTTATCTGTACCATGATTTGATATATATCTGATGCATTTGTTTCTAATTTTGACATATTTCATGAGTTCTCTTTTCTTTGATAGATGTTGATGCACATGTGATTATATTTATCTTGGTCTCATTTAGATTCGTAGATGATGACATCATTTATGCATTTGGATTTATCACTGATATAAATATGTTTCAAATGATACTATGTGAATATGCAAATGTATGTTTTGAGTTTTTCTTATGCAAGTAAAATGTATGGATGCACTTAGTATGTAAAAATAGATGTAATGCATAAATGATTTGTTTTTGTATTTTCTTCTGTCTTATTTTATGAATGTCAAATGTATGTTATGGATGTGCAACGATATGATTATTATTAATATTGATTTGATGTAATTAACATGGATTTAGAAGAAAATTGAAATTATTTTGAGCTCAAATTCCTTATGCTTTTGTTTCTTTAAAAAATGAATCATGCGATCCCTAAATGTAACTATATGCAGACTCTTAGGATTTGTCACTGATTTGTAGATATTGTAACATTTTTATCATCATTGGGCGCTTGTCAAAACATATACCACCTGATAGTACAACAATCACTAATACCCACTGATATTATGAAAGTATGAATACTATTTTTATTGGATGAAATGTCAGAAATAGACTTAGGCATCAAGGCATAGAAGCTAGGATAAAAAGTTAGTCACCTTCCTTTTACTATACTAGAATCTGTGTAAGGTAAGATATTGGACTCGTAATGACCTTGAAAATTCATATCCTTGGGTACATTATTAGTCATATACCTTAGTGAGAATTTGAGTTTAGAAAATAGACAAGGAAATTGTTTCAACTTCACCGTAGTTTACACATAACAAAGATTGAGATATATACAACTATCCACTCCTGGTGGCAACTCTTACCATAAACATCCAAGTTAGGTGAAATTTATAGGATCGTTCGGAATAATCACCATATGCAGAAAAACAAGAAAACATTATGCCACCTATCCTTGTGACTCTTTTGTAAGGAAAATCAGGTGCGAAAACAACTTCCTACACTAATCTCTATAGGAAAGTATTGTGCAAATTCTTTTAAATCCTTACAATTTCATATTCGTTAACTAATTTAACAATGATATTGCAGCCACATACCATGCATATAAAAAATAGAGAATGACACAATGATTTACCCTGGGGAAAACCTTTCAGTAAAAAACCCTAGCACTCCAAAACCTGTACAATGTATTATCTTCAACACAACGGTTACAACACACTTGCAATACAAGTTATTTCAGGAGACAATCGACACACACAGACAAATCCAGTAGCACCAGATTATACCAACAATACACTCTTTTTCATATCCTTTTCTGTAACCCTAAAAATGCTTATATCATGCAATTTCCTTTTTACGACAACTTCCAAAGATAGCCGCATTAGGGTTTTACCATTCTCTAAGAAAATAGGAACCCTAAAAAAAATTTCAACTTATTAGTTGCCACATGTCTTGCATGTCTTCACCTGTCATTGGAATCTCCTAGAAATAGCTCTTATGTGTCATAGGAATCCATCATAACCGTTTCAGCCATGATCTCCTTACACACCATTCAAGATGTCGAAACATCAAGTGGAGTGACACATTAACATGTCAACTAGACATGTACACTCACACTTAATTACATTATTTGCAAGAAAATACATTTTACAAAACAAATAATAAGAATAGGAATTATCCAAGGTTGAGACACCTTATTCCTAAAATCTTTGTCTTTGCATAGACATCATGGAGTAACTCGAAAGACATAACAACTATCAATTGAGAATTAATCAAAGAAAACTCATAACTGCTTAGATGCCCCTAGTTAAAGCATCATCAAAACATAAAGGAGTCATAATCAAACAAAGAACAAACTGTGTTTAAGTAGTATTGAGAAATACTATTGATTTATTTGTCATGCATATTAGAGATTCATCAATCAAAATGTGGAATTTAAGCAATATGTATTCCATGTCTGTATAGTTTTCCTATTTTCAATCCAATGTAGGTCTTAGGAACACCGTTTAGGTTAGATAGGTGGTTCAAGAAAGATACACCCTTGTTTCATCAAAGTGACAGTGTGGTGTAAGCATCGAGAAGAATTGTGTCACAAGACAAACCATCCTATGATGACCTAGAAAATGCAACCTAACATGCTAGAAAAGATGCCTCCAGTGCAAAATGAGTTGATCCTAAGACAGAAATGTAGACAAATCCCAAGCAAGGATAAGGAAACAAAGTCAACTCTTAGCACAGGTGTAATTGTGAAGGCCTAGTATTAGAAATGTATTGATAGATAGAGCGCAGAATACAAGTGACGCCTGATTGCCATGTTTTCACCACTTGGCAAAAAATTTCATTATTTTTGCTACTAGGATGCCTGTTTTACCAGGTTTTCATCAAGGCACTTTTCTCTTTTTCAAATTTTTTGCTATTTTTTCTTTTTTGAATGTTTTTGTAGTATCAAGGTGCCTGTTTACTAGGTTTTCACTAAGGATACCTTTCCTTTAGGACTTTTTCCATTGTTTGTGGAGTTCTTCAGGA
The DNA here is from genome assembly GCA_018584345.1 of Thuja plicata. Classification (NCBI taxonomy): domain Eukaryota; kingdom Viridiplantae; phylum Streptophyta; class Pinopsida; order Cupressales; family Cupressaceae; genus Thuja; species Thuja plicata. Next base: position 2,057,935 of record MU227576.1, on the reverse strand, counting down.
TCAATTTTATGATTTTTTCAGTATTTTCTGAGTTTTCACTATACAGGCTCTGCTAGCCAGACATTAAGCGTAGAACCACTTCAAATGTAGAGTATTGATAGGATCTGGAAGAACATCTCCCTCAGGTGTAGCTAGTTGATATGCTCCAATTAGGTTCAAACTTTCCTTTTTGTTCTTTATTAGGCTAGTTTTTAGGATTCTCCTTTAGGATGAGATCCCCCACTTGAAATTTTCATGGTTTGACCTTTTTGTTGTACCCCTTGGATATTCGTGCTTGGTACACCTTCAAATGATTGAATGTCTATTGCCTGCACTCATCAAGTAAGTCTAAAGAATTTACCTGATCATTGTGGTTTTGTTCATCAATAAAAAGACCTTGTAAAGATACCCACAAAGATGGGATTTCAACCTCAATAGGTAGCACTGCTTCAGCGCCATAGACTAGGGTAAATGGTGTGGCTCTAGTTGGTGTCCCGATGCTTGTTCTGTAGGCCCATAGTGCCAAATTTAGTTGTAAATGCCAGTCTCTACCAGACTTACTCACAGTTCTGCGTAGGATTTTGAGAATATTCTTGTTAGATTCCTCAGCCTATCCATTACCTTGAGGATAATAGATTGAGGAACAATGTTGCATAATGTGGAACTATGTGCAAAGGTTGTCAATGTCTTCGCATTTAAATTGGCCCCCATTGTTTAGTATAATTGAAGAGGGTATCCCATATCTATAGATAATGTAGTTCAAGATGAACATAGCCACCTATTTTTCAGTGGCTTTGATTAGCGACACGACTTCAACACACTTTTTTAAATACTCAGTGGCCGTAATAATGAACTTGTGTCCATTTGAAAAATTAGGATATATTTGTCCAACAAAGTCAAACGCCCATTGCTGAAATGGCCAATGTTTGACGAAAGGTATGAGTTCTCTGGTAGGAACATGGATGAGATTTCCATGTGTTTGGCATTTATGACATGTCTCGAAAAATTAAATAGCATCTTTTTCCATTGTAGGCTAGTAATAGCCAACTCTGAACAATTTCTTAGCTAATAAAAATCCATTTGAATGTGATCCACATACACCTTCGCGGACTTCTTCTAATATGTGATTTGACTCTTTGTGTTCTAAACATCTAAGAAGTGTGTCATCAAGACCTTGTCTATATAAATTATTAGTAATGAGGACATAACGCGATACTGTCCTAATTAAGGATCGCTTTTCATTTCTGGATAGATCATTGGGAATAGTTTGGTTAGTTAGGTAAGTAATGAATTTAGCATATCGAGATTGGTCTTGGGCATTTAGAGCATAAATTACTTGGTATTCAGGGGTATCAAAGGCTGGATAGGATAATTCTTCCACAAAGAAGTCATAGTGGAATTGATGTTCCTCTAGTTGTAACATGGACACCAAGCTAGCCATAGCATCTGCAGCTTTATTCTGTGGTCTGGGTATCTGCTGGAACGTGATGAAGATAGTATTTCTTTAGGTCATCAACCAATTTCTTGTAGGGCATCAACTTCTCATATTTTGTCTGATAATCTCCATTTACTTGATTGATAATGAGCTGGGAGTCACCATACATGTGTAACTCTATAATTTTCCATTCCATAGAAAGTTTAAGACCGTTTACCAATGCTTCATATTCAGAGATGTTATTTGTGCATGGAAACATCAATTTGTAGGACTTGGGTATCTTGTAGCCTTGAGGAGTTATAAATAGAACCCCTTCTCCAGAGCCTTGTTGCATGAAAGAACCATCAAAGTACACCTTCCATGGATACTTAGTTAGATGCATAATTGTTTCATCAGGGAACTCAATTCTTAACGGTTCATCATCTTGGAGTGGTGAATTAGCTAATTGATCTGCGAGGACTTGTCCTTTAATAGCCCTCGTGTCCACATATTCAATGTCAAATTTACTCTAAATGAGGACCCACTTTTCCAGAAGTCCTATTAACGATGTCTTGCTTAGGAGGTACTTCAAAGGATCTATCTTTGAAATGAGCCTTAATGTCTCAATTTTTGTGATGCAAAGACAACTGCTAAGCATTCTTTCTCAATAATGTTGTAATTGAGTTCATAGGAGACTAGTGTTCTACTAATGTAGTAGATTTCTCTTTCTTTCTTAGTCTTATCCTCTTGTGCCAGCAATACTCCCAATGTTCTGGTTGTAGCTAATATATACAAGAGTAATGGCTTTCCAAGAATGGGTGCCATAAGAATAGGAGGATTAGTCAGGTACTCTTTTAATTCTCTGAGGTTGGCTTCACAATGTTCATCCCATTTGAAGGTGACCCCTTTATGTAGTAATTTGATAAAGGGTTACACTCTATCTGCAAGTTGTGACTTGAACCTCCTGATTGACTGGAATCTCCATTGTAATGTCCAAATTTGACTAATGTTGCATGGAGGAGCCATTTATAGTATAACTTTGACTTTTGTTGGGTCTACCTCAATTCCTTTTGCTAAAGAAATAAACCCTAAGAGCTTTCCTAATTGTACCACAAAGGCACATTTCTTGGGATCGAGCCTGAGTTGAAATTGCTCCATATGATCTAATATTTTCCTCAAGTCATCCATATGAGTATTTATTTCTTTTGGTTTAGCTAAGGTGTCATCCACATAATCCTTCATGTTTTTATGCATCATATCATGTAATATAGTTGTCATTTATCTTTGATATGTAGCACCTACATTTTTTAACCCGAATGGCATAATGTTCCAACAAAAGGTTCCCCATGTGCATTTAAATGCGGTCTTCTCTTGATCTTCAGGAGAAATTTTAATCTTATTATAGCCTGAGAAGCCATCCATTAGTGATTACATTTGGTAGCTTGTTGTGAGGTCTATGATCATATCAATATTAGGTAGTGGGAAATCATCCTTAGGGCATGCCTTGTTTAAGTCTCTAAAGTCTATACAGATCCTGATAGATTTATCTAATTTAGATACTAGGACCACATTAGAAATCAATCTTACATAAGAGATGACTCCGATGAATCCATCTTTCAATAATTTTTCTAGCTCGGCTTTTACTAGTAATGCAACACGAGGATGCATCTTTCTGAGTTTTTGTTTTATAGGTTTGATCCCAGGTGCTATAGATAAATGGTGCATAATCAATTCAAGATTCATCCCAGGCATATATGTGTATGACCATGAAAAGTTGATCTTTTTCTCTTTTAGGAACTCAGTGAATTGCATCTTCTCCTCATTTGACAAAGATTGTGCTAGGTTAACAATTTGAGGAACTTTAGCTGTGCCCAAGTTCACTGGTTGTGTTTGTTCTATCAGAACTGAAGATCTTTCTTGAAAGTGCTCATGGGGGATATCAAGAATCTCATCCTTTGTCACCTTTGAGAGGTTTTCACCATCAGATACGTCTTTTTTTTTACTATTTTAGAATCTGACACTACCACAATATGGTTTTCACCATCATTTCTTTCCTTCTTTTTGTTTGTCAATTTGTGCCTGAGAAACTTGATATCCTCCTGTGATATGTTATGTTGGAAAGTGACATTGCAAGTAGGTTATTTTGTCATTGCTGTCAAACCTTAACTGGTGAGACTATTGTTATCTATTTGAGTACCATATCTACTGATGATGAAGAATATTTAACAAGAAGACCAAGTGAATGGTTGAGTTAAGGCAATTAAAAGGGTACTTGATTAGTTGGCACTCTGGCAAAGCAATTAGTTGTTTATCTTTCAAAGATAGTTTTTCTCGTTGTTCTGTGCCAAGCAATTTTGGCTTATGCCGAGAAAATTTGCTTGTGCTGAGCAAGTTTCTTGTGCCGAGCAAAGTTGTTTGTGATGAGCAAAGTTGTTCAATGTTGAGCACTAGTGAAATTTCTGAGTGGAAACAATGATGTTGGCCGACTTACAGTAATTGGATTAATAATGAGATTTGAGATCTTTGACTGACTTAGTTAATTTTATTGGGTTATGTAATGCTAATTAAAGATTTATCCATGTCATTTAATGTATGGGTAACCATAATTAATGCATGGTTTCAAGATTTAATTAGAGACTACTTTGGAGAAGTAAATGTAATGCAAAGATGGAATGATCCGTTAGATCTGACCTAACCTAAGATCTACGATCTTGTTTAAGTGGCAAAAGATTTATTTGACCTAGATAGAGAGGTATATGATAACCTCAAGGGGTTATTCATTTAGTGTGCAAGAGGTGTGCTGCTGAATGTGAAGTGGAAGTGTATGCAAGAGGATTTGCATAGTTGATTTACTGTTTGGCATGATCTAGTAGAAAATCCTAAATACAGAAGCAGAGAGTTGCATGTGTGATTGCTTGACGGATTTCCAAGAAGACCAGAAGATTGAAATAACAATGCAGGCTATCCAGTAAGTTAACATCAGAGCTGTAATTGGATCTGAATTTGCAAAGTAAGTTGTATGTATCAACTCACAACTAGTGATTACTTTCTAACCATTGTATCAGTTAAATCCTTTAACAAGGTTGACCTAATAGTCATTTGTATAAATCCTCTAACAAGGTGACATTTAGGTGGAATTTTCTAAGTCCTCTAACAAGGCCACTCCTGACAGGGTGATTAAATCCTTTAACCAGGTCACACCTAGCAATGTGTTATTGTGACCTTTAATAGGGTTGGATCCTCATAGAGCTCACTTCAGAAGAGTGAAAACTTGGTAGCATGTTACTGGTGGTTTTTCCCATATTGGGTTTCCACGTTAAATACTTGTGTCAACTTGTATGAATGCTTATAGTTTGTTTTACTATTATGTTTCTACAACCTAATTTCAATAGACAGTAAATTGCATGATTAGAGTTGTTGACTTATGCTACTATTACCAAGTAGATCTGAAATACATAAGGTTTTTATTTTCTACATCTAGACCTGAGGATAAATGATTCACCCCTCCCCTCTCAGTTATTCTAAATTCATTCTAACATGTTCATGCTCCTGGCATTGGTGGAAGAAGGGTAAGGTTCAAAAGTGTTTAGATAGAAAGCCAAGGTGTAGTCATTAGGGAAGTCTAGGATAGGAGTAGGATTTGTATTAGTCCAATCAATTAGATCTGGGTTTATTAAAGACAAGGAGTCAGATTTTGGGAAGGCCAACATCACATTAGCATCAAGACTATTACTTGACATGACATATTCTGTTAAGTCTATTTTGTCGATGTTTAGATCAATAAGAGTTAGATCATCATTATCAAAGGCATTGTTAGTTATATATGGACCAAAGTCTAGTGACTCTTCAGTGGAACCTTCATCTTCATCTCTTTGTAAGAGGATTCTCCTAGCTTGTCGCCTCTAAATTTCTTCTATACCTAGGAGAACATGAGTCTCTTCATCAATTATTGGAGGAAGGAATACCTCCTCTGCTTCAGGAATATCAGTATTGTTAGGAGTAGTGTCAGAATTCTCTATGTGTGCTGATGGAGCTACGAACATGTGAATTACATCTATTTTGATGTCCTCTATGGCAACAGATAGCTCATCCCACTCATAATTATGGGAGTCAGTTACTTCGTCAGCAAACCTGTTTAAGAATTCAGTAATAGTTACCAGATGTACCCTATTAGCCACTTGTAGATTAAAGTGTGGTAAATCAAAGACATGTGAAACTGTGACTAACTACCCCCAGTTAGGATGTAAATCCTACTGCCAAGGTGTGTCCCCAGTAGCTATTGCAACAAATGGTACTGCTAGATTGTCTTATGTTGTCTCTCCTACCTCTTGAATAGGGGTTTGTGCTAACAAAGGCATGTGAAGGTCTTGTGGTACCTCAAATCTTGGCACATAGCACTCTGCTTGATATTTGGTATTCTCCATACCGACATGTAATAAATGTTCATAGGACCATTGTTCTAGTTTTGTGCTTCTATTTCATCACTCCCTTTGTCAGAAACTGGGTTATCCCTTGAAGAAGGGTCTGCAGATTTATTATTGAAACCTAGCCCTCTTTTATCTTTGGTGTTTCTGAATTCCATGTGTATAGGTTCAATAAGTCCCTCTCCTTTGTCACCTAAAGGTCCTTTTCCTTTATATCCCATTTATTTAAGGAGATCATATCATTTTCCATACTTTTATGGGGATATTTCCACATGTTTTATCTCAGCTTCCATTGGTTCTCCCTTATAAAGCTAGGCCAAGACTGGCTTTTCTTCTGTGTTATCTATAGGAGATGTGGATGCCTTAACCATGCCACTCACTTTGTGAATTTCTAGCATTCAAGATGTAGCAGGTGTGAATGATGAGGAAGGTTTTCCATAGGATCTAGGTGATACTAGAAGTTCTATCAATGACGGGGTCATGTCCAACTTGTATGCTCCCATACCTATTTCTTCAAGTTTTAAGGTCTGTTTGAAACCTTTCATAACCATTTCTTTGGTAGTCTCAAGAAAAATCTCATTCATAGCTTCCTTGTTATGCAGGACCATACTACCTACCTTAATATTGTTGCAAGTATAATTTGCATCAGCAAGAACTGTTACTTCCACCCCATTATGTGGGAATTTGATACACTAGTGGTAAGTAGATGACACTGCTTGCATTTCATGGATCTAAGGTCTCCCTAATAGTATTTTGTAAGCCAAGGGTAGATCTAGAACTTGACATATGACATTCCTTTCAACTAGCTCGATTCTGATGGGTAGAATAATAAGACCTTTAGAGGATTTTTCTTCCTCATCATAAGCTTTGATAGTGATTTTTCTTCTAGAATCAATGGTCTATTCTGAGAGACCCAGTTTCTTGATTAGATTAAGGGTACAAATATTCAATCCTGCACCTCCATCTATCAATACACGTCTAACACGGGATTTATGAATGAGGACTTCAATATGAAGGAGTTGATTATGTGGATGTGTCAATGATTTATCATCTTCTTCAAAAAAGAAGAGGTAATGTGGCACTGAGATGTGATTAACCATTGATTGGAATTTTTCTATATCAAGGTCCTTTGGCACATTTGTGGCATGTAGGGCTTGTTCAAGAATTTCCCTATGCACTGAGGAGATTTTAAGCAACTCACAAATGGAAATTTGAGTAGAGGTTCATTGCAATTGATCCACCAAGTTATACTTTGCTGCAGGAATAGTAACTGCTTGTTTTTCTGTTGGTGGTTTGGGGATAGTGACAATGGGTACTTGGAATTTGTTGCCAGTTTTGATGAGGAATTGGGTCCTTTGATCGTGACTTGCGCTTTACTTGGGTCACAACATTAGTTTGGGAAGATGTATTTTGAACACCTTTGATAGTGACCACATTAATTGATTCATTTTTAATGTCTAGCATATTAATCACATTATCATTATTGGAGTATGTGTAGTTTACTTCATTGCCTTTTCCTTAAGATGCTTCCCCTTTCTCATAATTAGGAAATTGCTTGTTAAATTCCATATGATCTTTGTTAGTAGTGTATCCTTCCACTTTGATCTTGCTTCCTTCGATAAGGTCTTGGATAACATGCTTGAGTTTAAGACAATTATAATTCTTGCATCCTTTGTTTTTGTGAAAGAAACAATAAGAATTGTCATCCCACCACCTTGGTTTGACTTTCGGTTCCCATGGTTTTGAATCTGGGATTGTGAGAACTTTTTTGTCTAATAGCGTATTCAAAACAATCTCAAGTGGTTATCCCAAAGGAGTATATGTTCTTTGAGATTTGGAAGTCCATGGCCAACCTTTGTTATTCTCATTTTTTGCTTTAGGTATGGAGGTTTTTACCTTGGCATCTTTGCTTGCATGCATACTATTTGTTAGATTGAACACCTCAGGTTTAGGATTAACATTAGAGGCATCTACTACTCCATCGTTGACAACATTTTTGTTTTTCTTCCACCACTTAGGATTGGAGTTGGAGTTGGTAGATTTTCTTTCACTTTGGAGAGTGATTTCTCCTTTCTTGACCATGACTTCTTCGACACGGATGACATTCTTGGTCTTTCTATCAAAGCTAGGGGAGTCCTGCATTTGCAATGCATAGTTCAACTCAGGTATTAGGTTATTAATAAAGATTTCCATTTTTTTGGATTCGAGGATAGCTCTTGAATATCTTGCAAATATTTTCCTCCACCTTTGTAGAAAGTGTGTAAAGGATTCGCCATTCTTTTGTTTAGTGTTACATAGATCCATCATAGTTACATCATGTTGTATATTATAGGAGTAATATTGGATAAATCATTGAATTAACTCCTTAAAAGTTTTTAACTGATGGGGAGGTCACCTAACTCTCTGAAATTCCCACTCTACTCTAGGAATCTCACTTGGAATCATCTTCAATTCAGGACTCTCTGGACTCACACTTGAGTCTCCTTAGGGCTACTCTCAGGCCCTAACTAGAAGGACTTATCTTCCCTCTTTCCTAGGTTCCCTACCCACCGAAATTTTTTTCTCCTCACTGTCTCTTACTCTTCATGAATGAATTAGATCAATCATGTACCTTTCTCACTCTATCTCTTTCCCCTACAAGTTCCCTAGCTGGACCATCTAGCTCACCTAGGACTTGTTTCCAACTCTGACTAGTCTCTCCTCAGTTCCAAACACAAACACAAAAAAGGAATAAAAATACATGATGGGTACCTTTTGATAGTCACATCCCATAAGCCTGATCATGAGAGTCAAAAGGTATCCATTAAATTGAAATGAACTCAGAATACTACTCTACTGAAGTTTGTACACAACATAAAATATATAGAGCACACAGAACACTCTTCTTTATTGAGAAACTACAAATTACAATGTAATCTCAAATCTACTGTGCTAGCCTGTTTAATCTCTAAGTTCTCCCACCTCTTCAATGGTTCTTTTCTCTCTCTTTTTATCCTTGGCCTCTTCTTGTTCTGTAACCATTTTTAGGTTTCCTATCCGCCTGAGGAATCTCAACTGCCTTGGCTCTTCATCTTCTCCTGTAACTGTCATCGAGCTCATCATCAGCATAACTGTCGATGTGGATGTCATTCTCCTTCGTGGCATTCTCTTTTCTATTTGTCATTTATGACTTTTTAAGGCTTTCTCCTTCTGACACATTAGCACACTTTATCATTTGACTGGTTCAGTTCTTTATTGCATAATCACGGGTGAAAGTCATTCTTCATGTCTTAGTCTGCGACTGAGCAATTACCTTCTTGTCGCGCTCTCACTATGCATTTACCTGACTTGGCTTTTACCTCACGACCGAGCGATGACTCTTTATCACGCACCCGCAATGCATTGTCCTGAGCTATGTTTTATGTTGCGACTGAGTGATGAGCTCAAGTCGCATACCCGCACTGTCTTTTCAGGAATTGCTCCTTGCTCTGCAAGTCTACGACGCACATTAGTCGCGCACTCGCTGCACGTTCATCCAAGCTGCTACTTCCTTCGCGACTTTGCGCTGCACAGTAGTCATGCTATCGCACTGTCTGGGGACGAGCCAACTTTCCTTCTGCAACCGAGCGATGATCACCCATCGCATACCCGCACTACATCAAGACGCGTTGATGATGTCTTTGCGATCGAGCGATAGCCGAGGTCGCGCACTCGCCATGCATTTTCCCTAACTATCAATTCACCTGCGACCTTGCGATGCACAAGGTGTCACTCACTCACACATCCTACTTAGCTGTTTGCTGCTCGGCGACTGAGTGAAGAACTGTTAAGGTTTATAACAAGGACTGGAAGCTAACTGTGATCTGCTCCTTTTGATCTCTCAGCAAAAATTTCTAGGGTTTGGAGCTAAACCCTAGGGTGCTCTGCACCATACTCCCCCCTCTGAGAAGGAGAAGTTAAGATGAACTAGTCGGCAGCAATGCCGAGCTAATCCCTTGCTTTCTGCATTCTTCTTCGTCCATCCATGTAGCTTCTGCTTCTGGTAACCTTGACCATTTTATTAGGTATTCTTTGTATACCCTGCGCCTCGTTGTCTTCTGAATTCTAGAATCCAGGACATTCTCTGCCTGTAAATTGGACTTAGGATTTACCTGTATATCCTGAACATCTTTTCCTATTTCCCTCTACTAAGTACTTTCAGGTATCACTGGTCCTCTGTATGGAATCAAATCTTGCACATTAAAAACAGGTGACATTTCTAAATTGTTAGGTAAATCAATTTTATAGGCATTCTGCCCATACTTTTCTAATATTTTGCAGGGACCTATTCTCCTCATTTACAACTTAGTAGGTATCCCCTTCTGTAATTTGGCTATGTTCAGATGCACCATTACCAGATCTCCAATCTGAAATTGGACTTCCCTCCTTCCTTCATCTACCTTTTCTTTTAATTTCTGATTTGACTCAATCAGATTCTTCTTCACTTGATCATGTACCTCCTT
>MU227576.1:1994790-2043084 GCA_018584345.1 Thuja plicata | reverse complement strand
ATAAGCCTGATCATGAGAGTCAAAAGGTATCCATTAAACTGAAATGAACTCAGAATACTACTCTACTGAAGTTTGTACACAACAGAAAATATACAGAGCACACAGAACACTCTTCTTTATTGAGAAATTGCAAATTACAATGTAATCTCAAATCTACTGTGCTAGCCTGTTTAATCTCTAAGTTCTCCCACCTCTTCAATGGTTCTTTTCTCTCTCTTTTTATCCTCAGCCTCTTCTTGGTCTGTAACCATTTTTAGGTTTCCTATCCGCCTGAGGAATCTCAACTGCCTTGGCTCTTCATCTTCTCCTGTAACTGTCATCGAGCTCATCATCAGCATAACTGTTGACGTGGATGTCGTTCTCCTTCATGGCATTCTCTTTTCTATTTTTTGTTTATGACTTTTTAAGGCTTTCTCCTTCTGACATGTCAGCACGCTTTATCATTTGACTGGTTCAGTTCTTTATCGCATAATCACGGGTGAAAGTCATTCTTCATGTCTTAGTCTGCGACTGAGCGATTACCTACTTGTCGCGCTCTCGCTAAGCATTTACCTGACTTGGCTTTTACCTCGTGACCGAGCGATGACTCTTTATCGCGCACCCGCAATGCATTGTCCCGAGCTATGTTTTATGTTGCGATTGAGCGATGAGCTCAAGTCGCATACCCGCACTGTCTTTTCAGGAACTGCTCCTTGCTCTGCGAGTCTGCGACGTACATTAGTCACGCACTTGCTGCACATTCATCTGAGCTGCTACTTCCTTCGTGACCTTGCGCTGCACAGTAGTCACACTATCGCACTGTCTGGGGATGAGCTGACTTTCCTTCTGCGACCGAGCGATGATCACCCGTCGCGTACCCGCACTGCATCAAGATGCGTTGATGATGTCTTTGCGATCGAGCGATAGCCGAGGTCGCGCACTCGCCATGCATTTTCCCTAACTGTCAATTCACCTGCGACCTTGCGATGCACAAGGTGTCGCTCACTCGTACATCCTACTTAGTTGTTTGTTGCTCGACGACTGAGTGAAGAACTATTAAGGTTTATAACAAGGACTGAAAGCTAACTGTGATCTCCTCCTTTTGATCTCTCAGCAAAAATTGCTAGGGTTTGGAGCTAAACCCTAGGGTGCTCTGCACCATTAACTTAGGTGTAAGCTTTGAGAACCACTCCATGGTGTTGCCTCCTAGGCTTCTTGTAAATACCCTCATGAGGTATGTAGGTTCATCCATGTATTCTATGCTTAGAGCACACAATTCCCTCACATGGTCATGTGGGTCGGTCTGTCCCGTATACTTGTTGTATTTTGGCCTTGCCATGTTGGGAGGAAACAAAATCATAGTAATACTCTTGTCGAAAGGAAATGGACAAATGGCATCCAAAGAGTACTTTGTCTTGGGTTTAGCCTTCTTCTGTTTGAGATTTGCAAGCTCAGTTTGCATCAAGGTTACTTGTTTGGCGAGAATAGATATAGGAGTCGACACCTCCTTTTCTTTTAGTTGTTCAACATCATAGTCCTTAGGTAATTTTATGCCAGTGGATGCTAGATGGAGAAATTATTTCTCTTTATCTTCGCCAATTATCTTTTCCAATATCTTTTGAAATTTCTTTCTCTGTTTGAGTTTATTGTATTCTTCTTCCGTGATGTCTTCCTCACTGTCTGAATCAAACAATGGGTGGTCAAATTTTGGTTCTTCTTCCTCGGCGTTATCTTCTTCTTTTTGGTTTTTGTCACAGTTTTATTCCTTGAAGGCTTGAATCCATTTGTGAGTGGGTCTCTCCATTCTTGGAGAGTCTAAATCAAGTAGGCAACTATGGGATGTTTCTCCTTGTTGAAAGTGTAGTGATCTTGGAGGCACTTCTGTTTCTTTAGAAGTGTACTTGTTGCGTCTTGTGCTAACCATGAAGTTGTATCTCAAATTTATCAAAGTTTCTTGATAGTGTCAGGTAGTGTCTCAAATCATTAAAGTGAGTGTGTCTAGGTAGAGGTGTCATTTGTGTTTTGGTGGAAGTAAATAATTCCAACATCAAAGGGTTAGAATGCCCTGATAGTGAGCTAGCAATCAAGTTGTTTTGAAAAGAGAATAGACCACATGTATTGATATTGATTATGAGAAATTGATAGGACATGCAAGGTAGACATTTGAAAAAGTGTTTTGACACAGCAACAGGGAGACCAGAAAAGACAACAAGGACAGACTAAAGAGCTAAAAGGGTATCCAAATCCACTGAGGTTTTCTGAGAAACTAATCTGCAAGTTCCCACTATCCTAGATGTGAGCCCCTAGATGTGAGCTAGGAAATATAGGATACAAACCTCTAATGACCTAAGAAATGTAGGATGCAAGATTTCTCCCTAAATGTGACATAGTGCTGACCAGATGCAATTTAGGATACCAGATCTGAGCCAAGAAATACATGATACGATTTCTGATGTTTCTGTTAGACTTTGGTAGTGACGTAAAATGTGTTTTGGAAGTTCATGAAGTTTGTTTGATTGCAGATTGTGTTATGAGGTGTTCCCATGTATGTGAAACACATATACTCCAAGGATTGAATTTTGTTGCTTATTTTGAATGGCTTATCTTGTTAGTGATCTTTTTAGACACATTAAGAAGATTTGCATTGTTAGGGGAACAAACACATCCTTATGCCCTATTTTCTAGGTAGAGGATGAAAATCCTTGCTCGTTGACTTAGGTACACACTCAAATGCTAATCAAAATATGGCCATCACCAAGCACACAATGGCTCTAGTCATGATTCCATATTAGCCGACTCCAAATGCAAGTGAGGGCACGATATGATGAGTGTCTTGGGGCAATTACTTTTTGCCTTGCACAAGGATTATCACCCTTTCAGAGATGAATCAGGTAGTTAGACTACAAATTTTTTTGTTTATGATAGGGAAATCCATTCGACACTGTCTCCCATAGAATTCCACAAGGCAAAAATGAGGCATATAGCCCTATGATTACTCAAATATGTGTAGTCTTGCAAGCAAGATTCAAGCGGTTCTACTCTACACATACCTAAGCATGTTCAAGGAATGATGTCAAAATTCTGAGAACAAAACCGATTCCATCTCCCAAGTCTTTGGCCTACGAGGAAGTGATTATTTATAGTGAGTTAGAAGGGTTGGTGTAAAACTTGTACTCACTTGGGTCATTCCCAGGAGTTTTTTTCCTCAACTGGTAGGCCCTCTACTATTTAATAAACATACAAAGGATTGGCGAGTGTAGAATTTCTAGATTTCTGATTCTTCAAAAGAAGAAGAGCATACTCTTCTAGTCCATGTCATTTTCTCTCAAAACACTCAAATCAATGTTCATTCCCTCAAGCTATTTGAGCTCGATTTAAATGTTCCTAGATTATGAAAGTATAGTACTTGGAAAGCAAATTTAATTGTTCAATTTCCCCAAAATTAGGGGATTTGCTTGTTCAATTATTGTTCCAAAATGAATTAAGCGATGTGTTTGTTCATTGAGCCACAAAATTTAGTGATTTGAATTTGTTCATTTACTATCCAAATTTTAAATTTAAACAGTGTGTTTGTTTTTGCCTTATTCAGTTACTCCATTTTCCTTGCAAGTTTTAATCCAACTTTTGACATTATGATTTTCCTTGAAGGAAAAGAGCATAATAATCTAGTTGGTTTAATAAGTGATTGGAAAATGTCTTAAATTTGGAAAGCTTTGAAACAAGGTTAGTAAATCAATTTTTTAAAACCTACAAACCCACATGTTAGCAAAGTATTCTGCCCTTCCAACAGTAATCTGCAATCACTAGTTAGGTTGTTCAAAAGATCAAAACCACAACTAATCAAAGTGTAAGAGGTTAGGCAATGGAAACACAAATATTTTGACCAGATACGATCCTAGAAATCCAAGATGCGATGCAATATAACAAATTTGAGCCTCTGTTACCAGATATGACAGAGTGTGACCAGATGTGAGCCTGTACCGAAAATGAGCCAAGAATTCTAGGAGGTGATTTCTGAAATATGGGAAGCGAGCCTAGATTCTGCGATGTGAAGGTTCTTCCTAGATGCAAGCCTTTATGACCAAAAATGACTCTGTTCCTGAAAACTGGTAAGACAAATTAGTGAAAAATGAACTTGTAATGAGGTAAAATTTGAAATCGTGCCCCACGATGGGCGCCAAAAATGTGTGTTAATTAGTGCACCTATTATCTACATCACGACACTTCAATAGATCATTATATTAGTGGAAAAGCATAAAAAAAAAGGGTTTCAAGCTAAACACTAAAACTGATCTATTGCTTCCTATCTAGGAGGAGTTTGAAGAATGCCATAATCATGCCCTCAGATTATGCACAAATCAGTGACATATACAACCTAAGAATGGAAGATTCGAATGAAAAGTAATCTAAATGCTCACTAAACATGCATATTATCTCTAAAAATGAATATAATAACAATGCATACTATTAGATCTAATATGCAATATGGATTCACAAATGATCTAAACATCATAACAATGCTTTTCAATTCTAAAATTAAGGGCCATTTGAGCTCAAAAAGTCATTCTATTTATAGAAGAGATGAGGAGAGAGAGGGGGGACAAGGGTCATTAATGGAGGTGTAAAAAATATTAATGAGGTGTAAGAGGCATTGATGAGGCATGGGCTTGAGGAATCTCCATTAACAATGCATTAATGAGAGAAATTAAGAGGCATGGTGAGGGGTGTAAGTCCAAGCTTGAAAAAGTGGACTTAGAGGGAGTCAAGCTTGAGAAAGTTGACATTCTCAAGTGGGTTGGATTCCTAATCATAAAATTAGGAATGTGGCATCATTAGGAATTGGGTTAGGATAGAATTAAGATTAGGCTTAGGCTTAGCATAGGGGGAATAGGTTGGGATGGGTTTGAACCTAGGTTTAAGGTGGTTGAGGTAGGTTAGGTTAGGGGTTAAAGGGAATATTAATTAAATAAAATATAATTAATATATTCATTCAAAAATAGGGAAATTAATTATTTAATCCTTTGATTGCTTTAGATAATTAATTAAGACTATAGACAATTAATTAGATTAATTTGTGCTAGAAGATATGTTTTTGCAAGTGATGAGGTATAAATAGGATTTATTTAATTCCTTTTAAATTAATCACCTTAGCCATGTTTGATTTTGAATTGATTTGATTGGATTTGATTGGCTAAGGTGATTAATAAAATTTAGTGATTAAATCACTTAGGAGATTAAATCTGATTTGAATGAATTATTTCAGTCGATTGAAGAGTTGTCTGGACATAACTGGGGGTATGATCACACTTAGGGAAAATAGGGTCTATGGTTAGAGTAGACCAAATTAGGGTGGTTACAGTATGTACCATTGGACTCTTTTCATTGCAGCTTGTAGGTTGCTAAGGCTGTGAGGTTCAGCCTTCTTTAGTGCCAACGTTAATCTTTCTGACCTCTGTCTCAATCCCTTTGCTTCTCTATTTCCATCTGATAAGGAGATTCACTCAAATGTTGCAAATACTTCTTCCCTGTTACTCAGTATCCTTTTTATATGGGTAGAGTCTTTCAAACCATACACTATCTTCATCCAATCACATTATAATCTATGAGGACTACCACTTTCTCGTCGTACGGGGAGTGTAACAGTTTGTTCAATTCCCCTGTAATTCCTTAATTTCTCTCCATAGTTTATCTAATTACTTGACCAAGAGGGTAAAGTAGATAGGTGGATATCTCCAACAAATAACAAAGGATTCCAATTAGTATCAAAGGGAACATCATAATTGTGCAAGTAGAGTTCACATAACAAATTCTGAATGTAATCCAGCGACTGGTCATATGCGGCCAGAAATTCCTAAGGTGAGATTATGCTCGTGTACAAATCCCTAAGAATCCTCATTAATTTATACATTAGAAATTGTTCCTTTAGACATAGGGCATAGACCCTAGAAGGTGGTTTGCATTCTATTAATTGGGGAATTAGGTCTGTAACTGAATCTAACTTTCCCTGTAATAGTTGTACCTTTTTTTATTTTCTTCCTATATCCCTTTTTAACCTATCTTTTTCCAATTCCCACATTGACTTTCATAATGCATTTATGTAAAGTATTCAATAGAGATGGAGTGAAGTGTTACTTGGTTATTTCTTATTAGAGTGACCTAGTTTGTTGTTGTTGTGACTATTTCTGGCTTGTTAATGAGTAATTTATCAGGGGTTGGAACTAGGGCATCATTCCCCTAATCATCTTCTTGCTGAGAAGAAGGTATATTTACTGCTTTAGTGTGTTTTGTTTCCACGCGTGATGTTTCTTTTTTTATTGCTTCTGTGTCTATTTACTTGGTTGTAGGATCAGTCTCCATCATATCTGGAAACTTTGCATATGGTCTCCCTACTTGTGGTTGTTCTGTCAAAGGCTCCTCAATTGGTTTTTTAGGAGATGAACTAGTCATTGCAGGTGAGTCCATTTTGTCTGCCTTTTGTGTGCTAAAAAAAAACTTAATTGTGGAGGAATCTCCATAAATGATGTAGGGAACTTTTGTGATGTTTGTTGTTTCTTTAGAGGAATGGTTGTAGTAGAAACATGGTTTGGATTATTGGAATTTATTTTCTCTATTCCTGCTCCCGAAGAAGAAGGAATTTCATGCAACTGTTCTGGTATATTAGTTACATCCTCGTTGGGTGTGACCAAATCAGGGACATTTTCCTGCGTTTCTTGAAGTACAGGTTGTGGCCCTTCTCCTTGTAACTGTGCATGGGGTGTGGTGATATACTCATCCCAGGTCATAGGAGAGTTATCTCGTAAAGATATTTCCACCAAGAGTTTTACCAACCCATGGTGGGTATCTGCATTCAGCTTCTCCTTTCTAACCTCTTCTAAACTCAATTTTAACAAAGAATACTAAAAATTGGGCACATTCACAAGGCGTCCATGCTGCAAATGTCTCAACAGTTTAAAATGTGTAGCATGCAAGTATGAAAATCGTCCTTCACATGTAATGTACCTTATAACATGGATAGCTAGCCAAGAGTATTCTTCTAGATGAGATGTTCTCTTAGTCCCATGTTTTCTATAATCTAATACAGTGTCTATGGGAAAAGAAAAATCAGCCTTGGGCACCCGTACATCATGTTCATGTGGTCAAGCTTCACCTATGGTAGGAAGTCCTGAAACTTCTACAATTCATGCTTCCAAAGCCTCTACCCTTAACCCTTTTACATAGGCAACCCCATTGCTATAAGTGTGCAAGAATTGTAGGGTCACAACCTCGT
This sequence comes from Thuja plicata, assembly GCA_018584345.1. Lineage (NCBI taxonomy): Eukaryota > Viridiplantae > Streptophyta > Pinopsida > Cupressales > Cupressaceae > Thuja > Thuja plicata. Next base: position 2,035,838 of record MU227576.1, on the reverse strand, counting down.
CGTAACCACATAGCCTGAAAAAATACATAAGCCAACCCATGCGGTTAAATACTTGGGCACTTGCCTAATCCTGCAATAGGGATGAGTGATCTCCTGGCTCATGGTGTATCGGTTGCCCACCCATTTTTACTGAGAAACTTTGTAGCCCCAAAAAAGTTCAAATCACTACAACTTCCAAATTTTTTTCTCAATTCTTCCCTTTGTATCCTTAATGTTCCTTACCCTATATTCTGCCTAATCTTTAGGCTAGATAAAGCTGGTCAGTACTCAGTTTGATTTTATGGGTACTATGGCAAAGGAGAATTTGAAAATCTAGAGCTGGAAATGTGAGTTGGGTGTTTGAAAATAAAATAGCTTAGCAGAGAATTTTGTATAATTTGGGGTTGTCACATAAATTAAATTGAAATTATTTTGCAACATAGCTTAAGCGAGGGTCATTATGGAAAAACACAACTTAATGGACTACACCCTACAAAAAAGGTGACATGTGTCCATAGATGCTTGGTTATAAAGTACAACAATACTCAGATGAATAACTAAATTAATTACAATATAATGTATAACAATATCAAATGAAATGAAAAACATTTCAAAAAATAAATGAATACGTACCTGGAGAATAATACTTGTAAATGCCTAAATCCGAAAAGATCGGATGATGCATGTTGAGCACAAAGTAATGAGTGGCATAATAATGATGGGACACGTGAGTGAGGGTGGAAGAAAAAATCGATGGGAGATGATGTGATGGTGGCTTTATTGTGGAAAAAAATATTTTCATGGGAAAGGAAAATTTTATTATGACTATTTTTAAATGAAGTCAAAGAGATAATCGGAGTGAAAATCCACTCTAATTGGCTACAGGAAAGTCTTCAGCTGGAGGAGGTCCATCGGCTATAGGAAATTATTCAGTTGGAGGAGGTCCATTGGGTGTAGGAGGTTCAGCTGTGGTAGGATGAAGATCAAATTGTCGTAGGAACTCAGCCTTAGTGGCTAGCTTATGGTACAGACAAAGTCTGTGACCATTGACCAATAACTTGAAGTGCACAAGGTCAATTATAGACAATTGGACTGCACCATTAGCAAAAAAAATTCAACCTCATAAGGACCAAGCCAGTGAGTTGTAAGCTTACCTTGATTCTCTTGAAACTAAGAGTCATATACAAGTGCCCAGTCACTAGTAACAAACCATTTATTCTATATATGTGAGTCATGTCATTTCTTGTTTTGTAGTTGGACCAACTCTGTGTTGTGTAAAGTTGCCTTTTTGATTTCAGCCAGACGATTAAGCTGTAGGATTCTTTCTTGCTCGGCTGGAGGAAGAGCCAAGTTGAGCTGTAATATTATTCATAAGGTTTTATGCTCAAATTCTATAGGCATTACAACAGTCTTTCCATACACCAACTCAAAGGGTGTGAAACCTGTAGGTGTTTTCCATATTGTGTGGTAAGCCCACACAACTTCCTGTAATCTTCTACTCCAGTCTGTTTTGTGTAACTGAACTTTCTTAGTCAGGATGGCCTCGATCTCCCTATTTGTGATCTCTGCCTGACCATTCTCCTAGGGGTGATATGGACTAGACTTCATGTGGCAAATTTTGTACTCCTCCATTAGTGTAGTGATCATATTAGAATTGAACTGAGCCCCATGATCTATGACCAGTTCCTGTTGAACACCATACCTAGTAAATATTTCCTCATATGAAAATTGTGCAACCCTATTATCCTAAGCATGCTTTATAGACCACACTTCCACCTATTTAGTGACATAGTCAGTACAAACCAAAATGTAAGAGTTGTCATTTGATGCGGGATTAATTGGTCCTACAATATCTAGCCCCCATTTATCAAATGGAGTGACTAGTACCTAAGGAAATAGAGGCATTTCATTTGACTTGGTTTGTCTTCCCATTCGTTGACATTGATCACACTTGCGGGTGTAATTAGTTACATCCTTATGGAGAGTTGGCCAATAATAGCTAGTAGTGAGTTTCTTCATGGCTATCTATTTTCCTGCAAAATGGATTCCACGAGGTTCATCATGGTAGGCATGGAGGATATCATAGGTCTCATCCTCATGAATACACCTTCTCAGAATCTGATCGGGTCTAGTGTAGAAGAGACAGTCGGCCAGCCAAGAAAAATTAAAAGTTTTCTCAATTAACAACCTCTTTTCCTTGGAAGAAAAATGTGGTGGTACCTTTTGAGCAACCAGATAACTGGCAATGTCAGCCTACCAAGGGGTATGAGTGGAAATAGAAAATAGGTGGTCATCTGGAGAGCTATCATCGATCACACATAGGTCATCGACATTCTGTAATCTAGAGCGAAAATTAGCTACTACATTTGTTTTCCCTGATTTATCCACTATTATGATGTTGAAATCTTGTAGAAATAGGAGCCATCTGGAAAGCCTCCTTGTGATAGCAGGCTTGTTTACCAAATACTTGATGGTTGCATGATTAGTATGCACAAATATTGGGTAACCAATTATGTAGTGGCAAAACTTGTTCAGCACATATATCACAGCCAGAAGTTCTGTTTTGATGACTGTGAAGTTTAGCTCGACACCCTACAAATTCTTTCTTATGAAGTAGATGGCATGCTCTATAGGCCCTTCCTTTTGTCCTTGGACAATGCCTACAACATGCTCAAATGCATCCATGTGTATATCGAATGACAATGCCTAATTATGCCCTTAGAGAATTGGTTCATGGGTAAGTACAGTCTTCAGCTGCAGGAAGGATTCTTCACAAGATGTTATCCATAAAAACTCTAAATCCTTTATGAGTAGGGAATACATGGGCCCTGCTAGTTTGATTAAATCCTTAATAAACCTTCTGTAATAACCAGCATGCCCTAGAAATCTATGGACATCCTTCTTCTTGGATAGAGTAGGCAGGTTCATGATAACTTCAATGTTAGCAAGATCTACCTGTATGCCCTTAGCAGAGATGTAATTGTATATGATGGAAAATATACCTGCCAAGAACAACACTAAAATATGCAAATGTTAATGTTAGCCATTAGAAAAAAGATTCAAGATGTTAGCATATTTTAAGTGAAATCTAAAAACAAAAACCTTCACCATAATCTAAGATGAGAACAACAAGGGCACGCAATGTCTTGTTGATTTTCTATTAGAGATGTTTGTGGGTGTGCTCTCCCAACACAATTTAATAATCCCACTATGATTTTGATGGATGAAGCTATAATGCAAGCTAATGAGGGATGAAGAGCTCAAGAACAAGTATGAAGAACATGTCTCAAGCTATTCACCATATGATTGAAATGAAAATGCAAACAACTAAACTAGAATGATATGCATCATATAATAGAACTAGATTCATTTTCCATCAACCTAACATGTGATTTCTAGATTCAACTATGAACTAAGATTGAAAAACATGAAATAATGAAATTCTAGAGCTATTTTAACATGATAACAATGCATAAAAAGGAGATGATTTGCTCTTGGCAATGACCTCTATTTATAGATTTTTTGGAGGAGAGAGAGGGCTTGGATGAGGTGGAGTTCATGTGACATCCACATAGGTTCCACATGAGGGACACATAAGCCATGCAAGAGGCCCATTTTTCTCACACATGTGTGAGAAACTTTGGATGTGATGGCTCAAAGTGTACTTAAAGTACATATGTGAAGGATCTTGTTAGAGGTGTAAGGGTTTTGGACCAATGAGACACTTTTAGAAAGTGTAAGAGGGTGTCATCATAGGTGTAAGAAACCTTGTTGGCACCAAATAAGGATTATTTGGAAAAGTGGATTTTTGGAAATTTGCTCACACATGTGTGAGCAAATAATTAGGACTAATAGTGTAGGAATAAAAAAATTAGCCTAACTAACCTTAATTAATTAGTGAATGGGTTTATTTGGTGAGAGTGATATGAGGTAGGGCAGGATCTAGGTTCAAATTAGCTCAATCCAAATTTAAAATTTAGATTAATTATAGTTTAGTAGAATTTAAGTCATGTGAAGGAATAAATAAATTAAAAAATTATTTAAAAGGGATTAATGAAGGGTAATGTATATAAATAAAATTTAATACATTAAAGGGGATAGCATTTAAATTAAATTTAAATACTAAGGAAAGTGAATTATATTTAATTAAATAAATTTAATTAAACAAATAGATGAATATAACAAATATAATTAATTAATTATAATACTATGGGAATATTAATTAAATTAAAATAAGGATGATTTTAGACATCTACATTTTGCCCCTCTTTGATGCGGCATCAAAAGTGGCATCGCGTCAAAGAAAAGAAAATAAGATGCCCAAAAAAGGTTAGGAAAACCTACGGCAATGAGAGTGGAGAAGTGTGCCCCCTCAAAAAAATAATAGGAAAAAACTAAAATGTTTTAATAAAATTTTCTTGAAAAAGGCAGAAAAAGGGGAAAGAGGACCAATTGCATGGCATGTCCAAAAGAAGTAGAGGAAAAACATGGACCAGAATAGAGAATAGGGAGAAAGACGGAAGAAACTGGTCCCAGGGGCCTATAAATAGTCCACCGGGGCCCATAGAGAAGTCACTTTCACTCATAAATGGAAAAAAAAAGAGAAGAAAAGGAGAGCGGTGATAGAAAAGCGAGAGTGAGCATAGCTTGGGGAGCGCATTTGGATCCACCAGTGACCTGCGGATGCTGGACCACTGGTGAGTACTCAAATTCTGCTTTGTCCTTTATGCATTTAATGCTTTTTAAGTATTTATAGTGTCATAAATGCATCCCAAACTAGCGTGCAGCACAGACAGAAGTTGCCTGACTGTCATCTACACAGATGATGATTGACTGATCATCATCCTTGGAGATGACTGATTTGCGATTGACATCTGCACAGACGGAGATCAGTCGATCTCCGTTTGCGAGTGCAAGGGGAGGGAAAAATGTGCAATGGAGATGGCAGAGTTGGAACTCTGCCGTCTGCACAGCAAAGAGGCGGTGGCCTAAACCATCATCCCAGAGATTGGCAACTGTGAAGTTTCGCCATCTGCAAGAGTCAACTGTCGTCTCCGTGAATTGACCCAAAAACTGAAGAAAAAGGAGAAGAGAAGAGGGAATAAAGGGGACAGGAGCATTTTTTGATGCCCCAGACTAGGCTAGGGGCATTTTTTGATGCCCTAGAATGCTATCTGATATCTGGCATGAGCTTGGTTGGATGTAGAAGGATACAATTACCTTCCGGGTGAGGAAGTGCTACCCAGCGACTATGGTGCTAGAGCACGAGCTGACTGCTGCAGAGCGGGGGATCGTAACTCTGTGCAGGTTGGAGCACGTAAATCATTGGCCACATCTAAGAGTGCATAATGTATTGATGTCTTCTTTGATCAAGAGGTTTCACAAAACCACTTTGATATTTCACTTCCCGACTAGAGAAGCTACTGTCATTCTCCATGATGTGTGGATAATCTACAGACTATTGATTCGGGGGCTGATACCTGAGTACTACTTTGAGGGTTTAGAGCCATATATGGAAATAATGTTTGGGTAGAGATATGCAGATCTATCAACTACATGGCAGTGGATGTCCTGGGCAGGAGCGATGGCGATGCAGCCACAGTTGCGGCAGGTGGCACTCTACTTAGCCAGATTGATTGGAGGATGGTTGATGCCTGATCATGCAAGCAAGGGATTTCCTATGGGCTGAGCTCAAGTTTTGAGTAGCATGGTGGAGGATGAAGATTAGTATTGTTGGGGGTATACCATTCTTGAGAAGTTATACTATGACTTACACATGTGCGCCTACCGTATGGGTAGGGCACTAGGGTCAGGATGCATGCTACTTCTTGTATGGGCATGGGAGCACATTGCAGTCATACGACTGATCAGGAAATGAGAGACCTGAGTGGCTTATGAGCCATTCGCATGTAGGTACAGGTCCCCTATCAATTATGAGGCCACTAACTCAGTGAGATATTGGTGGCGAAGGATTGATGAGATGGGGGAGATTCAGTGGGCACCTTATGCAGGGTGTGAGGCCTGAGGACATAAGATCCCACAATAGGATGGGTATGTGGAGGATGAGTTCTATGATTCATATTACATGAGATATATGTAGATGGACTATTGGCTCATTGGGAAGACATCATATATGATCTCCAGATACATGCCATCTAAAGTACGTAGACAGATGGGATAGTTATAGGAGGTTGTTCTAGATGGGTTCCCGCATCCACTAGTGACAAGAGAGGTAGTATTTGGGGGATGGGTGTTGACCCACATATATCATAGGGATCTTGGATGGGGATGATAGAGGTTCCATGGGTCAGGGCATGGGAGTCCCCATAGGATGCTGGAGTGGTACCAGCATATTCTCAGTGGTGGGTGGCACATAGACCAGTCAAGTTGACAGTGTCAGGGAATGTACAGGTAGATGAGCAACACAGAGAGAGAGGGGATGGAGGAGGTCAAGATGGAGATTATGATGATGAGGATGGAGGAGGGACCGGGGGAAGGAAATTCCAGCACTAGGTTGCATCTCAGAGGTAGAGAGGGCAGGTAGAGATACCAGCGGGGAGGCAACCACCTATTATTCTAGGTGCATAGGGACAGGATCGGGGACATGATCAAGAGTAGGGATAAGGGCCATAGGGGCCACCCGATCAAGGATAGGGGTTGCAGGGGCCACAAGAATAGGTACCACCAATCAGGCATATAGAATAGGATGTTCACGACATCATGGTAGCAGACCGGGATAGTCTTCGGACTGAGTTAGGTAGGGTACATGGCTTGCTAATGACATCTCAGGTGACTAAGGTGAGCACGCAAGTAGAGATCTAGAGGCTACAGAGGTTACTGGTGACTGCTCAAGCCACATCAAGAATTTTGTAGATAGAGCTAGCCAGGGTACAAGAGGAGTTGGTAGAAGAGATAGCTCAGGGGGATAGTGCGCAGAGAGCACAGGCACAGGTGGATAGTAAAGAGTTCACAATGGTCGAGGAGCATGGAGATGCAGAGGAGCTGGCAGCTATGTCAACACAGATAGCAGCTCTGACAACAGAGCGAGAATTAGCATGGAGACATGCAGAGGATTACAGAGCAGAGTGAGAGATAGCTCATCAGGTAGGTAGGGCTGCAGGTCTAGGACAGGTACTGGTGGATGCTTTTGCAATGCAAAGAAATGCTAGGCCAAGACACCGAGAGGCTGCATATAATATTGGTCTCTATCATAGTGCAGTACCAGAGGGGTTATGACAACCCGCATACTTAGAAAGAGCATAGACTGAGAGCATAGGACAAGGCTCACAAGCATCGATGGGGTTACCACCGCGTCTAGGTAGTGGTACAGGACCATCACAACCACCACCATGATTCGTTTCAGACCATTTTTTATACACATTTTTGTATGATCTATGTGATACATTATGTACTATAGACATTTTTGAGATATATAGATGGAATTTTGTGGACTATTGGACTTTATTTTATTTATGATGCTATATGATGTGATGTTTATGCAAGATGCGTGGATGCATTATGATTTATATGATTTTTATAATTGACATGCAGGATGAGATGAATGTATATGATTATACTGACCTTTTTGTGATGTGGAGATGGGATGTATATATATATATATATATATATGTTAGATGTGATATGTAACTGCTTATAGATGGATGTATTGGATATGTAATGACGCAATATGATAATAAAACAAATAATGTGTAATGGATGAACCTAAAATGAATAAAAATGATGTTAATGACTTAACAATGCAACTAAATAAGTAATGGATAATGAATGAAATACAACTATAATGATTGATGGGTAATGAATGAAGTAACAATGCAACATATAATGAATTAATGATTAGTGAATGGACTTAATGTAATGGAACTAAATGTAACCTAATGAGAATGCAATATGAGACATATGGGGACACTATTTTTGTGTGTATCAAATAGGTATAATAAAATCACTTAGGTGACTGGAAAGTATACCTGCCAAGAACAACACTAAAACATGCAAACATTAATGCTAGCCATTAGAAACAAGATTCAAGATGTTAGCATATTTTAAGTGAAATCTAAAAATAAGAACCTTCACCTCAACCTCAGATGAGCCAAACAAGGGCACCTAATGCCTTTTTGATTTGCTCTTAGAGATGTTTGTGGGTGTGCTCTCCCAACACAATATAATAATCCCACTATGATTTTGATGAATGAAGCCATAATGCAAGCTAATGAGGGATGAATAGCTCAAGAACAAGTATGAAGAACTTGTCTCAAACTATTCACCATATGATTGAAATGAAAATGAAAAAAACTAAACTAAAAATATATGCATGAGATAATAGAACTAGATTCATTTGTCATTAACCTAACATGTGATTTCTAGATTCAACTATGAACTAAGATTGAAAAACATGGACTAATAAAATTCTAGAGCTATTTTAACATGATAACAATGCATAAAACGGAGATGATTTGCTCTTGGAAATCACCTCTATTTATAATTTTTTTGGAGAAGAGAGAGGGCTTGGATGAGGTGGAGCTTATGTGGCATCCACATAGGTGCCACATGAGGGATATATAAGTCATGCAAGAGGCCCACTTTTCTCACACTTGTGTGAGAAACTTTTGATGTGATGGGTCAAAGTGTACTTAAAGTACACATGTGAAGGATCTTGTAAGAGGTGTAAGGGTTTTGGACCAATGAGATACTTTTTGAAAGTGTAAGAGGGTGTCATCATAGGTGTAAGAAACCTTGTTGGCACAAAATAATGATTATTTGAAAAAGTGGATTTTCAAAAATTTGCTCACATGTGTGAGTAAATAATTAGGACTAATTTGTGTAGGAATAAATAAATTAGCCTAATTAACCTTAATTAATTAGTGAGTAGATTTATTTGGTGAGAGTGATGTCAGGTAAGGTAGGATCTAGGTTCAAATTAGCTTAATCCAAATTTAAAATTTAGATTAATTATAGTTTAGTAGTATTTAAGTCATGTTAAGGAATAAATAAATTAAAAATTTATTTAAAAGGGATTAATGAGGGGTAATGTATATAAATGAAATTTAATACATTAAAGGGGATAGCATTTAAATTAAATTTAAATACTAAGGAAAGTGAATTATATTTAATTAAATAAATTTGATTAAACAAATAGAATAATATAATAAATATAATTAATTAATTATAATGCTATGGGAATATAAATTAAATTAATATAAGGACAATTTTAGACATCTATATTTTGCCCCTCTTTGATGCGACGTCAAAAGTGGCATCACGTCAAAGAAAAGAAAATAAGATGCCCTAGAAAGGTCAAGAAAACCTACGGCAATGAGAGTGGAGAAGTGTGCCCCCTTGATAAAATAATAGGAAAAAAAAATGTTATAATAAAATTTTCTTGAAAAAGGCAGAAAAAAGGGGAAAGAGAACCAATTTCACGGTGTGTCCAAAAGAAGTAGAGGAAAACAAGACCAGAACGAAGAATGGGGAGAAAGACGGAAGAAACAGGTCCCAGGGGGTTATAAATAGTCCACCGGGGCCCATAGAGAAGTCACTTTCATTTATAAAGGAAAAAAAAAGAGAGAAGAAAAGGAGAGCAAGAGCGAGCATAGCTTGGGGAGCGCATTCGAATCCACCAATGACCTGCAGACGCTGGACCACCAGTAAGTAGTTAAATATCGCTTTACCCTTTATGCATTTAATATTTTTTAAAGTATTTATGGTGTCATAAATGCATCCCAAACTAGCATGTAGCGCAAACGACAGTCGCCTTACCACCATCTACAAGTGAAAGGGGAGGGAAAAAATGCGCAACATAGATAGCGGAGTTGGAACTCCACCGTCTGCGTGGCAAAGAGGCAGCAACCTAAACTGTCATCTTCGCAGATTGGTGAATGCAAAGTTTCACCATCTACGAGGGTCAACCGCTGGCTCTGCAGATTGACCCAAAAACTGAAGAAAAAGGGGAAGAGAAGAGGGAAGAAAGGGGATAAGAGCATTTTTTGATGCCCCAGACTAGGCTAGGGGCATTTTTTGGTGCCCTAGAATGCTATCTGATATCTAACATGAGCTTGGTTGGATGCAGGAGGATACTCTTACCTTCCAAGAGAGAGAGTGCTACCCAGCGACTATGGTGCTAGAGCACGAGTTGACTGCTGCGGAGTGGGGGATTGTGACTCTATGTGGGTTGGAGCACGTACATATTTTGCCACATTTGAGAGCGCATAAAGCACTGATGTCTTCTTAGATTGAGAGGTGCACATCACCACTTTGAGCTTTCACTTCCCAACAGGCTAAGCTACTATCACCCACCAGGATGTGTGGAGAATCTATAGAATGTTGACTCGGGGGCTGATACCTGATTACTGCTTTGAGGGTTCAGAGCCATATATGGAGATGATGTTTGGGTAGAGATATGTGGATCTATCAACTACATGGAAGTGGATTTCCTGGGTAGGAGTGATGGAAATGCAACTACGATTATGGCAGGTGGCACTCTACTTAGCCAGATTGATTGGAGGATGGTTGATGCCTGATCATGCAAGCAAGGGATTTCCTATGGGTTGAGCTCGAGTTCAGAGTAGCATAGTGGAGGAGGGAGATCAGTATTGTTTGGGGTATACCATCCTCAGCCAATTATACAATAATTTACACATGTGCGCCTACCATAAGGGTAGGGTACTAGGGCCAAGAAGCATGTTGCTTCTTGTATGGGCATGGGAGCACATTGTGGTCATACGACTGATTAGGCACTAAGAGACCCGAGCGGCTTATGAACCATTCGCATATAGGTATAGGCCCCTGGTCAATTACGAGGCCACCAACTCAGTGGGATATTGGTAGCAGAGGATTGATGAGATGGGGGAGATTCAGTGGGCACCTTATGTAGGGTGCGAGGCCTGGGGACACCACATCCCACAGCAGGATGGGTACGTGGAGGATGAGTTCTATGATTCATGTTACATGAGATTTGTGCAGATGGACTATTGGCTCATTGGGAAAACATCGTATATGATCTCCAGATACATGCCATCTAGAGTACGTAGACAGATGGGATAGTTACAAGAGGTTGTTCTAGATGGGTTCCCGCATCCACTAGTGACACGAGAGGTGGGTAGTATTTGGGGGATGGGTGTCAACCCATGTATAGCATAGGCATCTTGGATGGGGATGATGAAGGTTCCATGGGTTAGGGAAAAGGAGTCCCTACAGGATGCCGGAGTGGTACCAACATATGCTTAGTGGTGGGAAGTACATAAACCAGTCAGGTTGACAGTGTCAGGGAGTGTACAAGAAGATGAGCAGCCTGGAGAGGGAGGGGATGGAGGACAGGATGGATATGATAAAGATGAGGATAGAGGAGGGGGTGGGGGGAGGAGAGTCTGGCCCAGGGTTGTAGCTTAGAGGTGGAGAGGGCAGGTAGAGATAACAATGGGGAGGCAGCCACCTATTGTTCCAGGTGCACAAGGATAGGATCAAGGATAAGATCGGGAGCTGGGATAGGGGCTGTAGGGGCCACCTGTTGACTAGGTTTTGCTGATTGGGTCCGCCAATAGTCATAAGTTGTCACCAGGTTTGGGGGATACCGGCCAACGAACTCACTTCGGGGCAGAAAACCACCTATTTGAAACTTGGCTCTTGGCTGGTTTCAAACAGGCAGTTTTCTCTCTCCTCCATGAAGTCTATTAGAACCTCATTTATGTCCCATGCACACAATCAATTCTAGCCAAGTGGCTTCCACTTTTTATGCGTTTGAATAGTTGGCTCCACCGTCATCGCCATAACTTCCATTTAATACCCATGCACGTAGCGCCCACGTGGGCTTGATGACTTGCCTTTTTACACGTCCTCACTAAAGGTCATTTCTCTAGGTTCCGGGTCTCCTACCATCATCCATCCTGTGTCTTTACCAAAAACCCCAGACCTGGATGTTTAATGAAATCTAAAGTTTACAATGTGTTTTTCTTTTTGGTTCTTTGCATGAAACTAACTTTTCAGGAGAGCAAGCATCACGGTGGTAGGATCTCCGGACCCCTAAATAATTATTTTGATAAATGTTTTCTAACGGTCACTTTGCCTTGTAGGTTCCCAGAGTTCATTTCCAAACATGTCTGAAGCTTCTGCATCTTCTCCAGCCGGGAGTCCAGAACTACCTGCCACAGCAGAAACCAGGGCCGCAGTAAAATCTAAGATGGAGAAGGCCCTGGAAAAGATGCCCCTGACCATGAAATTTGTGCAAGACAATGTCATCATGGGATCAAAGATTGAGTCCAAGGTTAAGCTGATAACCAACACCAGTGTCAGAACATGGCCGGAGATGCAGGTCTTGGTAAAAATAATGCACATCCAGCGACAGGCTGGAGATCAATTACCAATCAACTTTGAAAACTCTGGAATTCTCAGGGTGGTTTGCTTCCCATGCTCCATGAAATCTCCAAAGCTTGTCTTGACATTGGCCACAAACTACAACTCCCCCATTCAGGCTGTTATGCTCACAGCCACAGAACCAATAGGATACCCTACTCCTCTGGTATCCCTCGACCCAGACACATTCTGGGAGGGACTGGGAATCTCACAATTCAACAAAGCCACAGTGGTTACAAGGACTGATGCCTTGACCCAGTTCACATAGCTGGAGGATGCGGCCTAGGTGTACATGAATACCCATTGGCTGAAGGTCCCGAAGAGGGACCCAAAAAGAATGAAGATAGAGATTCCCCACTCTGAATTTAAGGAGAGCATCTAGATGGGGATGATAGCATTGGCCCAGGTCTTTGGGTAGCCAACCGCCCAAGATTTTTCTTGATGAATGTATTATTTCCTCCTCGGCATCTCCACCAAGGGAGGATACTTCGACTGGGCGACAATAATATCCAACCATGTCGACTCCCAATTTCAGCAGCTGAATAAGAAGAAAAAGTTCTACATGTCTTCCTACATTTTCTGGGCCCTAGCGTAGCAGAGGCCCCATTCTCACGGCCTACTTACTGACGGCGTGCTCAAAATTGGCCTGGGACAAAAAGCACCATGGGACCATTTCCCACAAGTTCAATGGGAGGCCAGCTTCCCCAATTTTTGTCGGGTGAACGACGTGTTCATTTACTATCATCTGCTTACACCCACTTGCGACGCCGGATACCGTCTGTCCTCAAAGGTGATGAACTTGGTCCATAATTATGGACATTATTATATTCAATTCCAATAGCACACCTATATTAGGGTCGCTGGCTTCTCTGGGAAACCCTACTTGTTGCCTAAACATTGTGGGGACAAGATTGTGCTCTTGGAGTATTGCAGGAAGCTGATGGAGGTGCATGCCCTCTTTTCCCTCAAAAAGATCCCCAACATCTCATTCCCAATTACCTATGGGAATTACACCTGCAGTCTGGCCACCACAAAGGAGGCGGATAATGAGCTGAAAAGTTATAACTTGCAGGAATTCTATTTAGCGCGAAATTTTTTTTATTCGCATGGGAAAATAGCAACGGCACTGCCCCGGGCATCAGAGCCCCATCAAATACACATGGAGGACTTCTAGGTAGATTGCCAAGATGATGTGGAGGTGCGGAGTAGGCACTACATCAGAATGACGGCCGACATGATGCAGAAATTGAAGCTCCGAAAGTTCCCAGCAGAATTCTCAGATGCCGCCCCCACTATCGATCCCAAGTACAAGGCAAAGGGGATCGATAAAAAGACCCTTCCACCAGTGAACTGGAATGTCCAGGAAGGGCCCACAATCAAAGACTTCAGTCGAGCAAAGCCATGCTTATTTCAAGAAGGTATGCCCTGAAAGTACCCACCGAGCAGCCCAGCCGATGCCAAAGTTGACTCCACAGCCGGTACCAAAATTGACTCCAGGGGCCGGGACTTCTTCGCAGGGAGTGGATAAAGAAAAAGGAATAGACACAACCCCTCCTACGCAAGAATTTCCCATCACAGAAAAAATAAAACAATCAGTGGCAGCCTCCCAGCAAATGAGGGAGCAATTAATAACCTGGCTGGCCACTCCACCGCTCATGATCAGACCGCTTCGTCCCTCCTCCTCCCCGTCATTAGCAGCCCTTATGGTGATAGCAACGGGGGTAGAGCCCATGGAGGTGGCGGAAATAAGAGATGCAGGGCCACCTCTGGTTACCTAGAGAAAGAAGAAGCCCAACAAAAAGCCTAAGGCAGACCAAGGGTTGGGAACATCCCAGCCCCAACAAGTTGAAATCCTTTCTTCCAGTTCCCTAGAGCCGGAGAAGGAAACAGAGCCGGCAGAAGTCTCAGCCAGTTCCCCCGCGCAAGAAGAGTTTGATGATATATTTGCAACCGATGAGTTTGGAAACTTGCAGGGGGAAAATAAGAAAATAGGGACAGAGTTTCCCGGGGCAGAACAAGATACTTTAGGGCGAGAAGATATCGAACAAGAGCCTGCACAGGAACAAGAGCAGGAGGTAAAAGGGAAAGAGCTAGAACCAGAGATTACCTCCAGGGCTCAAGTGATGTAAAGTCCAGGAGTAGACCAACAACAATAAGGTGAAAAAATGGCATCCGCTGGGGGAACCACACCTTCAGGAATAATCGTAACCCCAGCCACCACGTTCCAAGGGCCACTCCTAGGACAAACCTTTGGGCAGGTGATCACAACGGCCCAAACTCTAAATCTTGGCCCGATACCTCCCCTACTACCAAAAGAGGTGCCAACAGAGGAAGAGGCCCTAGCAAAAGAACAACAATAAGAAGAGTATCTTGAAGAAGAAATCCCTAAAGAAGCCTACCAGAGTCCGGACCCAGTAATAGGTATAGAGGACAAGGCTGAGGAGATGGAAGTTGAAGAGAATATTGCTGCAAAAGAAGTTGAGGTAGGAAGAGGAGTGGATGAGGTGCATGCCACTAAGGAGCAGCAGCCACAAAACACTAGGGAAGAATTAGGGGAACAAATTTTGGTAGGAAGGCCACCCCTCCCACCTTAGTGGCTGGTAGAAAGTAGAAAAAGGAAGGCTCAGTCTGCCCCCGTGATTCCTCCTTCCCTGGCTGAAATGATGGCCCAAGTCCAGGCCCCACCAAATGCCAAGAAAGCCCGAATAGTTCACACACTCTGAACTAGGCCGAGCAGAGAAACAGTTGCCGTTGTGGCAACACCTCCCCCAGACGCCGATGAAGAAACCATGGACCCTGGAGACTATAATGTTGCAGAGGTATCACTAGGAAAAAGGGGAAAGTAGGGTGAGGTAGACTTGCTTAAGGAGGCAGCAAGGGCAGTAGAGGCCCGATATGAAAAGGAAGCCCAGAGGCTCAAAGCTAAGAAGGAAAAGAATGCAAACCTTGTGGGGTTGCTTACGGAGCTGGCTTGACCCATCAATATTGCTCCTCCGGAGGCCTCCACCTCAGAAGATATACCGCAGAGTGACATAGACTCCCTGCGAGTGATGAAGAAGAAAGCCCAGGCAGTGGACGAGTGGGTCGCCCTGCAGATAGGAAACACCCGGCATTTCCTGGCATCCACCCTCCCAGATCTATACACGGCCCGGCAAGTCATTCATCAAGAAAAAAATCTTATTGAGCTATGGGAGGGTGACGCCGAGAATTACCAAGCATGGAAGGTGGAGCTCGAAGAGCTCCTTACCTTGGGAGAAGATATGGTTTCTAAATCTGAAATTCTGGGTGATGAATCATTTGATTTTATAAGAACCCAGCACTCCAGACTTGACCTCACATTGGAGGTAACCAAACAACTGGTAGGGTCCTTACAAGATAAGGTAAATGCGGTAAAGTATTCTTCCAATTTATACAAGTCTTTCATAATAAAGACTTCCGGGGCTGATCCCCTTAGCACAAATACATGTACCCCCAAAGATTTAGTTTTGGGGTGTTTTGATGAAATAATGAGGTCCCGGTATCAATCTCTAGAGGGGATAGATGGGGCCCAAATGGAAAAATTAACCCACATGATACTTAGTGGTCATGACACGGTGAGGATGGCAGATAAATTTAAAGAAAATGTTCCAGACCTGGGGGAACAAGTTGAAGTGGCCAAGCACCGAAGGGCCAGCCTAAAAGATATAGATGAAGATGGTATTTCCCGCCTCCTCCAGGCTTTCAATGATAATAAGCAACCCTGAGCTTTCTCTGGAGGCCGTGGAAAATTCAAGTGTTGAGTATTCTTTATTCTTTTGGGGATGTAAGTTCCCGGATCCCAGAGTCTAGGATCCAAGATTTTGTATTCTTTCAAGTGATCTATGTCCCGGTCCCCGAGGCCGACCGGCCACTTTCAGAAGCGGTTAGTAAAAGCATGTCAGAAGGTGGTTGGCGACATCAAGAAGGAGTCGACTTAATAGTTAGGCTTCTGACAAGATGGTCTTCTCAAGGCGCCGTTCAAAGGGTACACCTGGCACATCGAAGATAGGGCACCGCATTTCCCATTTATGAGGCATGTTGTCTCAGTCCCCAGGGGACCTACTTTCTTCTTTCTCCTTTTTGGCTCTCTTCTCGAGGCCGATTATTTCGCTATATATTCTTGTCTTATTCTTTTGACATGGCAAACCTATTCCATCTCCAGGTCTTTTGTAGGGTGGCGCAGGTAGTACCAGCCCCCGAATATTGTATTTTATTGAAATATGTAAAATAGGGTTAGGGTTAGGAGAGAATTGTATAAATAGCCAAATCGGCCCATTTCCAAGGGTCGGAAAAATTGATGATTTTGTTGTCCATAGAAATAGCAAAGTGATTTCTGATCTTAGGTTGCAGAGCTCAATGCTCCATTGTTCTGGTTTTATATAGTCAAATGCTCCCCTGGAGCCACCATTATATCACGCACCAGTGCTTGCTGGAAGGAACATTAATAAAGAAGGAAGAATTCTTGGCAATGATGTTGTTGGCATTCCTGCTTCTGAGTTAATGGCATTTCATGTTTTAATATTCTTTATGTCTTCTACTCTGATATGTTAAAGTAGATTAACAACCTCTTTTGCCCCGCTACTGATAAAATGCTAGCTGATGGTTATGTATTTCTTTGGTATTTAGTGTAGTCTATCAGAGTATTATTGATGTTCCAGACATTTCAGCATGACTATAGTTAGATGAAATATTTCTAACCCTGCAGGATCTTTTTCATTTTATTTGCTAAGTGTAGAATGCTAGGGGAAACCTTACTGTATTGAATCTCTGGAGGTAATGAGTTGAAGAAACCAGCTATCCCCCTCGAAAATAGTCACTTCTCCCAACTGAGCCCTACGCCGTCGTGACCCGACACCCAGGTGCTTGAAGTCCTAGGGAATTTAATTTCCCCAGACAAACCTTTACAGGTGGAGTTGGCCGGTATCCCCGGAACCCAGTGACAACTTATGACTGTTGGCAGACCTGGTCAGCAAAACCTTGTCAACACCACCCAATCAAGGATAGGGGTCGCAAAGGCCATAGGGACAGGTACCAACAGTCAGGAATATAGCCCAGGATGTTCACGACACTATGGTAGCAGAGCGAGACAGTATTTAGACTGATTTAGGTAGGGTACAGGGTTTGCTAGTGACATATCAAGCGACTAAGGTGAGTGTGCAAACGGAGATGATAGAGCTAGCCAGGGTACAGGGGAATTTGGCAGTAGAGACAACTCGGGGGATAGTGCATAGAGAGCACTAGATTTGTTAGAGGCACAGGTGGATAGTGGAGAGTTTACTATGGTCAAGGAGCATGGAGATGCAGAGGAGCTGGCAGCTATGTCAGCATAGATAGCAGCTCTAATAATAGAGCAAGACTTAGCACAGAGATGTGCAGAGGATTATAGAGCAGAGCAAGAGATAGCTCATTAGGCAGGCAGTGTTGCAGGTCTAGGACAGGTATTGGCGTATTCTTTTGTAGTGCAGAGAGATGCTGGGTAGAGAGGCTAAGAAGCCACATATTATATGGGCCTCTATCATAGGGCAGTCCTAGAGGGGTTACGACAACCTGCGTTCTCAGAGAGAATGCAAACTGAGAGCACAAAGCAAGGCTCATAGGCATCGGTGGCGTTACCACCACATCCAGGTAGTGGTGCAGGACCATCACAACCACCACCATGATTCATCTTAGACCATTTTTGATACACATTTTTGTATGATCTATACGATACATTATGTACTACAGACATTTTTGAGATATATAGATGGACTTTTGTGGACTATTGGACTTTATTTTATTTATGATGTTATATGATGTGATGTTTATGCAGTATGTATGGATGCATTATGATTTTATATGATGTTTATGACTGACATGCAGGATGAGATGAATGTATATGATTATACTGACCTTTTTGTGATGCAGGGATGATATATATATATATATATATATATATATATATATATATATATATGTTAGATGTGATATGTAAATGCTTATAGATGGATGTATTAGATATGATGTTAATGACTTAACAATGCAATTAAATAATTAATGGATAATGAATGAAATGCAACTATAATGATTGATGGGTAATGAATGAAGTAACAATGCAACATATAATGAATTAATAATTAGTGAATAGACTTTATGTAATGGAACTAAATGCAACCTAATAAATGAATGCAATATGAGACGTATGGGGACACTATTTTTGTGTGTATCAAATAGGTATAATAAAATCACTTAGGTTTCTGGAAAGTATACCTGCCAAGAACAACACTAAAACATGCAAACGTTAATGTTAGCCATTAGAAACAAGAATCAAGATGTCAGCATATTTTAAGTGAAATATAAAAATAAGAACCTTCACCACAACCTCAGATGAGCCAAAAAAGGGCACCCAATATAATAATCCCACTATGATTTTGATGGATGAAGCTATAATGCAAGCTAATGAGGGATGAAGAGCTCAAGAACAAGTATGAAGAACTTGTCTCAAGCTATTCACCATATGATTGAAATGAAAATGCAAACAATTAAAATAGAATGATATGCATGAGATAATAGAACTAGATTCATCTGCAATTAACCTAACATGTGATTTCTATATTGAACTATGAACTAAGATTTAAAAATATGAACCAATGAAATTCTAGAGCTATTTTAACATGATAACAATGCATAAAAGGGAGATGATTTTCTCTTGACAATGGCCTCAATTTATAGTTTTTTTGGAGGAGAGAGAGGGCTTAGATGAGGTGGAGCTCATGTGGCATCCACATAGGTGCCACATGAGGGATATATAAGCCATGCAAGAGGCCCACTTTTCTCACACATGTGTGAGCAACTTCGATGTGATAGGTCAAAGTGTACTTAAAGTACACATGTGAAGGATCTTGTAAGAGATGTAAAGGTTTTGGACCAATGAGATACTTTTAGAAAGTGTAAGAGGGTGTCATAATAGGTGTAAGAAATCTTGTTGGCACCAAATAAGGATTATTTGAAAAAGTGGATTTTTGGAAATTTGTTCACACGTGTGAGCAAATAATTAGGACTAATTTGTGTAGGAATCAAGAAATTAGCCTAATTAACCTTAATTAATTAGTGAGTAGGTTTATTTGGTGAGAGTGATGTGAGGTAGGATAGGATCTAGGTTCAAATTAGCTTAATTCAAATTTAAAATTTAGATTAATTATAGTTTAGTAGAATCTAAGTCATGTGAAGGAATAAATAAATTAAAAAATTATTTAAAAGGGATTAATGAGGGGTAATGTATATAAATAAAATTTAATACATTAAAGGGGATAGCATTTAAATTAAATTTAAATACTAAGGAAAGTGAATTATATTTAATTAAATAAATTTAATTAAACAAATAGAAAAATATAACAAATATAATTAATTAAAATTAACTATAATGTTATAGGAATATTAATTACGTTAATATAAGGATGATTTTGGATGTCTACATTTTACCTCTCTTTGATGCGGCGTCGGAGACGGTATCACATCAAAGAAAAAAGAAAATAAGATGCCCAAGATAAAATTAATTATGGTGGGAGATGAGATGATGCCCCTTAAGAAAATAATAGAAAAAATAAATTTTGTGGAATTTTCTTGAAAAAAGGCAGAAGAGAGGAAGAAGAGATAAAAGGGGGAAATTAGGTGGTGTCGCGAGACATATTCTTGGGGGGAGGCTAAACCTAGGCTAGATCGGGGACATGATGCCCCAATCTGGATGGGGGAATAAATAGAAACCTTGCCAAGAGAAAAATGCAAAGTATAATATGACCTAGCTAAAATGCAATCCTAACTACATGATGATAGTGGGATTTATACCGTGTTAATGTTGGAGAGCACACCCTAGTTTGATTTTGCAAAACGAGTTATGCACCATGTGCTAGAAAACATAAGTGACATTGTTTGTTTGTGTCGACTAGACTCTCATACAAATAGGTTGCTAGAAACAAGAATGCAAGATATCATGTATGATGAGACGTATGAAATGTTGGTCATGAGGAGATGCAATACATCTAGATCTTTTTAGGAATTTGAGATGCATGAATCCTGCCCCAAGTGAGGCATTCAATCTCATAACTAAATATCAAAACATAAATGCACTAACAATAGATGACAAGAAGATCATACCATAAATGACACATATTCCACTATGTACTCATCATAACAAACCAATATATAAAAGATCGAGGCTATCGCAATAAGGCCATATTGAAACACAAGATAAAATCAGCAAAAAGGCATCCTAACCAAGTGGTCATTCAGTCCAAAATTTCTTTCCATGAACAATTTTGATGTGAGGATTTATAGAACAGCAGACATCGGAAGGATGTATCCTGATGGTCTATAGATTGATTGATAGAAATGGGAATTGGCTAGCAATTGCTTGTGATTAGAATGAAACTTAGGAAATTCAATCTATTAGTTGATTTGTTGGAAATGTTTGAGGTCACTATGTCTAGAACAAAGCTCAGTGTTGATATGGTAAGCTTAGTCATGCGGGAATGCGATTTTATTGCAAAAGGTAGAAAGCTATCAAGGAACTACCTGTACAGATATGGGTAGCAACTTTTATTATAGAAGGCAATGTAGGCTGCATGGAAAAAATGGTGGGAACAGATGGTGGATCTGACTACACATGGTGCCTGAAATAGGTTTTCACCATAGTACTTATCAATTGTACCACCAAAGTGGTTTTCATAGATGGACGGATATCTTTATCTTTCTCTTTTGCTTTGTTTTGATACTTTTTCCAAGCTTTTATATTTTTTATGTTTTTTTTATTTTTTTATTTTTTTTTCTTTTGCTTGATATTTGAATGTTTTTGGATTTTTTGCTTTTCTGATGTTTTTAGATTTTTGAAAATTTTGGCTGTACAATGAACTACTGACGGATCAAGCATAGAAGTGCTTAAGATGTACAATATTTATAGGATCAGGGATAGGATCTCCCTCTGGTGATGCAATCTGATAAGCATCAGAGCCATATTTTATTGTGATGATGAAGGGCCCCAACCAATTAGGTTCAAACTTTCCTTTCTTTTCATGGTTCTGGAGGTTCTTCATATTGTGCTGCAGGACAAGATCACCAACCTCAAACTAATGAGGCTTGATCCTTTTGTTGAACTGAAGGCGAAGGTGATTTTGATACACATGAAGGTGGTTTAGGGCACTGAGGCATCTCTCACCAAGGAGTTGTAGCTCTTGCAAGCAGGCAACTCTATATTCTTCTTTGGACAATAGATTGTTGAGAGAAATTTAGGGGGAAGGGAGCTCAATTTTGATGGGTAGAATATCCTCGGTATCGTAAACAAGGGAAAAGGGAGTGGCTCCAGTGGGGGTTTGAATGGAGGTGTGGTAGGCCCAAATGGAGACATTGAGGCAAAGGTGCCAATCACGGCCAGCTTCATCAATTTTTTTCTTGAGGATTCTGACGATGGTTTTATTTGTAGCCTCTGCTTGACTGTTGCCTTGTGGAAAGTACTTAGAAGAGGTATGGTAGGTAATGTTGAATTTCCTACATATCTCTATGACATCCTTGTTCTTGAAAGGTCCTCCATTATTAGTAGCAATGTCCTAAGGAATGCCATAGCGACAGATAAGATAGTTCAAAATGAACTTCAAAATCTATTTTTCAGTAGTGTAGGTGAGAGGAACAACTTTGACCCACTTGGTAAAGTACTTTGTAGCAGCAAGGATGTATTTATGGCCATTGGAAGAATTAGGGAAAATCTAGCCAATGAGGTCAAGAACCCAGTGGGAAAAGTGCCAAGGGGTGATGGTGGGCTAAAGGGATTGGGAGGGGGTGTGCATCAAATCACCGTGCTGCTGACAAGGCACACACTTCTTCACATAGTTGCAGGCATCTTGTTCCATAGTAGGCCAATAATATCCAGTGCGTAACAACTTTTTGGCCAAAGTAAGTCCAGTAGAATGAGCCCCACAGATTCCTTTATGTACCTCCTCCAAGGATGTTTGTGCTTCATCAGAATTCAGACATCTTAAAAGAGTTACATCAAAATACTTTCGAAAAATAGTATCACCAAGGATTGTGTATTAGGAAGTGTAGCAAATGAAGGTTTTACATTGATTGGGGGTTAAGGTAAGTGGTGTATGTCCATCACAAAGGTAGGAATATACTTCTTGGTACCATGGGGAATTAGGATCAGCAATTTCACACACCATTTCATAATTTGGTTTGTCACAGGAAAGGACCATAAGATTCTCAACAACAAATTCACATTGTGTACTGTGTTCTGGCATGGTGATCAAGGACCCAATAGTAGCCATGGCGTCCGCTGCTTTTTTGTTTGTGCGGGGGCTCTATTGGAAGATCAACTTAGTGAAATGCATTTTGAGATCTTCAATTGTATGGAGGTAGGGAAGCAACTTTTCATCCTTTGTTTGATATTCATCCATAACTTATTTGATAACCAATTGTGAATCACCAAGAACCAATAAATTGAGAATCTTCCATTGTATGGCCTGTCGAAGTCCAAGTACAAGGGCTTCATATTCTGTAATGTTGTTGGTACAAGGAAATTGTAATTTATAAGATTTAGGGATGAGATCCCCTTTTGGTGTAACAAACAAGATTCCTGTCCCTGATCCTTTTTGAGTGAAGGATCCATCAAAATAAAGCTTCCATGGGGTACTCGGGGCAAGATTGAGGACTCATTCATCTGCAAATTCTATGATCAATGGATGTTTACCATCAACCGGTGCTTCAGCTAACTAATTTGCAATTACTTGTCCTTTGATAGCTTTTTGATCCATATAAAAAATATCATATTCACTAAGGATCATAACCCATTTTTCTGTATGACCAGTAAGAGAAGCACGTGCTAGGAGATATTTGAGTGTATCAATTTTGGCAACAAGATGAATCTTATGATTGAGCATATAATGTCATAGTTTCTATGTATAGAAAACAACAGCTAAACATGATTTTTCAATTAGGGAATAATTTAACTCATAACCAATAAGAGTCCTACTAAGATAGTAAATTGCTCGCTCTTTGTCGGTATCATCTAATTGTGCCAGGAGGGCTCCCAACACGACCTTTGTAGTAGATATGTACAAAATCAGAGGATGGCTAGCAATAGGGAGGACCAACATAGGTGGATTAGCTAGATAGCCTTTTATATTCTCAAATGCATTTTGACATAAGAAATCCCACTGAAATTTGATATTCTTGTGTAGAAGATGAGAGAACGGATACACCTTATCTGCCAATTGTGACATGAATCTTTTCATCGATTGTAATTTCCCTTGTAAACTGCATAACTATTTCAACATTTTAGGTGGTGGCATCTATAGGATTTCTTTCACTTTCTTTGGATCCACTTCTATTCCATGTCATGACACAATGTATCCCAACAGCTTACCAGATTGCACTCCAAAGACACACTTCTTGGGATTTATCCATAGCTTATACTTCTTGAATCGCTCAAAAATGGCAGTGAGGATGGGAATGTGTAATTCTTGTGTCTTGGATTTTCCCAAAAGATCATCTACATAGTCTTCCATGATGACATGCAAAAGGTCATGAAAGATGGTGGTCATTAAGCACTGATAGGTGACTCCTACAATTTTGAGACCAAAGGGCATCACCTGATAATAGAAGGTACCCCAAGGTGTTGTGAATGCAATTTTATGTTGATCTTCTGGTGCTATCCTGATCTGATTGTAACCGAAGAAGCTATCGATGAGGAACACCATCTCGTGTCTAGTAGTCAAATACACTATGATGTCAATATTTGGGAATGGAAAATCATCCTTAGGACATGCAAGGTTTAGGTCTCTAAAATTAGTGCAAATGTGAATGCCCCCAATAGGTTTTCCTACTGGTACAATATTGGAGACCCATTCAGGATAATCTATTGGTTTGATCACTTCAGCATCTAGCATTTCCTAAAGCTCTACTTTGACTACCAGTGTGACTTGTGGGTGCATCTTGCAGATTTTTTGTTTAACAGGTTTCACATTGGGATCCACAACAAGATGGTGCATGACCAAATCTATATCGAGCCCAGGCATATCCTTGTAAGTCCAGGAAAAGTTGATCTTATGTTTATGAAGGAATACCATCATGTCTTTCTTTTCTTGATCACTGAGAGAAACTGCAATGTAAGTGATATGTGGATATTCTTCTGTGCCTAGATTGATCAAAATATTGTCTTCAATGATCATAGAGGACACTTACGGTTCTAATGATATGAACAAAAGGTCAGATTTTCCCTCCTCTAGCACCTTAGAAAGGTTTTCACTAGAGGACACATCCTTTATTTTATCTTTTTCTTCATCAAAAGGTGCCTGTGAGAGGTTTTCACAAGGGGATGTTTCCGTATTTTCATTTTTTTTATTTTTTTATTTATTATCATTTTTGTGACTAAGAGAATTGACATGGCTACCGAAGTAGGCTTGCTCGCTTTAGTGGATCTGATGTTCATATTCTCAGAGGTTCTTAAGTCCAAAGAGGGATAAAACTGCCTCATCTGAATTGCAAATGTCCAAAGCTAGTGGTGAATCTTGCTGATCCCAATCAATTAGTTTAGGGTTTTTGAGGTGAAGATGAGGGGATGAAAAGTTAGCTTGGGTGATAGTGAAGACATGGTTTTTTCGTCAAGGTCATCTTCAACATAGTGGAAAGGAATTTTCAAGAACTCTTCTTCAGTGTCTGAATCTGAAGTAGCTAAACAATAATCCTTAGCGAAGTTAGTCTTGGTCTCTATGGAACCCAATCCATGTCCTTTAGGATATCCATTGGCTATTATGATCTTCTTCTTACCAGTTTCATTAGCTCCAAGACCAGTACCATGATATCCCATGCTTTCGACAATGGGAGTAACCTTAGGATACTTTCCTTTGGGGAAAGTTACAGGTCACTCTTCTTCATCATTGTAGAGCCAATAAAGGACATTGTATTCCATGTGTTCATCTAATAAAGACCCCCAATGTTCAAAAGTGGTTGTTTTTCAACGCATGAGCTCTTTGTCTTTAGAGGGGGGTAATGGTGATGGTCTTCCATAAGAATTTAGAGACAAAGGGAGTTGCCCAATACATAGAGCACTTTCAAATTTATATTCTACCATGCCTTGATCTGTCAAGGTAGCTTTTGTTTTAGATGCAGAAGCATTGTCTTCAATAACCTTTTCCTTTCCTTTGGATTGCTCAACTGGTGTTTTTGATGTCTTGTCTGGGACTGAGGGAGCATTTGAAATAGGGGTTTCTTGATTAGAGTATTGACCAAACTCATTCAATGGACATTAATTAGATTGTTTTCCTTCCAGTATCTTGCAGTATTGAAAGGTATCAAGATCTCTGGGAATTGTGATTTCTCTACCGTGATGTGGGAACTTTAGACATTGATGATAAGTAGAGGGTACACCTTTGATAGCATGTATCTAGGGTCATCCCAACAAAATATTATAAGGTAGATCTAGATCCAGCACGTGACAAATAGTTTCGATCAGGGTCGGACCTACTTGTAAGGGTAATGTGATCAAACCCTTTCTTTCTCATTCTCTATCATCATAGGCCTTTATTTTTATTCTCTTGTCTACATCTAGGAGGTCCTCAAAAAGACTGATGTTATGAATCATCTTCAAACTGCACAAATTCAGGCCAGATCCACCATCTATAACGACTCATTTTATTTTTGTGGATTGGATTTTCCTTCTATATGGAGGGACTTATTATGATGAAATTCAGGACCATGAAAGTCCTTATCAGTAAAGACAAGATGCTCTTGTGCAGCTAAGTTCTCGATCATAGCTTGGAATTATGTAGCATTGATGTTATTAGGGACATGGGATTCATTTAGAGCATCTTCAAGGATTTCTTTGTGAATTGGAAAGGTTTTTAGGAGCTATAGAATGGATATCTGTGTAGGCATTTTTCCTAACTTAGCCAATATGTCATATCACAAGGTAGGCCAAGTAGTGGTAGATGGTGCAGCTGGTGGATTTGCATATGTAGAAGGTTTATCAACAACTTGGAAAGTGACTCTGGGTCTACATGTGGTAGCATTACAATTAGCAGCTTTGAGGATTATGGTGTTGACATGTGTGTTAGATTCTTCAATGTGGCCACAAAGAGAGTCAAACCCAAAGATATCATTTTCTTCTAGACTCCCACATTTCTTATCATGGCCTATGATGGTATTGGTAGAATAGTCATATGGGATTGCATTTGATGCATTGTTCTGATTGTGTGGTGCGAAGGGCTGATTGTAGACTTTAAGCTTTGCATTAGATGAGGATGCATTCTGACCTTCAACTTTAATTTTTCCATCCTCAATGAGATCTTGCAAAAAGTGTCTAAGCTTCATGCATTTCTTGGTATCATGTCCCTTGATGCGATGATAATCACAATATTCACTATCTCTATACCAAACAGGCTTGGGTTGATTTTCATCGAAAGACTGAGTATTTAGATAGATTATCATCCCTTGATCCACAAGTTGTTTGAAGATCACGTCTAGAGGTTCTACAAATGCTGTGAATTATCGTCATTGCTGATTGTCATTATTATTGTTGTTGTTGTTATTGTTGTTGTTGTTGTTGTATTTTTCACAAGGAAACAAGAATGATTGATTGTGCGATTATTGTTGATTGTTATTATGATTGTTGTTCTGATTCTGATTGTTCTGATTTTGATTGTTCTGATTCAAATTTTTATTGTTGTCGCGATTTTGATTTTGGTTATGATTGGTGTTGAAATTGTTTTGATTATTGTTGTTGGACACTTGAATAGTTTGAACATGTTTGGCATCAGTCACTCCATCATTGACAACTCCTTTATTTTTACTCCAAAATTTTGGTTTATCATTGTTGGAAGGAGTATAATGTTTGATGCTACCTCTTTGCAAAAGGCCATCTTCTATATCTTTTCCCTTCTTGAAAAGGGATTCAAAGGTGTCAGGTGAAGCCATTTTCATTTGGAAAGACATCTTAGAGATCAAATTCTTTGTGAAGATGTCAATTAAGTGACTATCAAGTATTTTCCATGGCATGCAATCTAAGATATGTCTCCATCGTTGTAAGAAACTAGCAAAGTTTTCTCTACTCTTTTGTTTAGTATTGCACAAATAGCTGAGTGTTGCTTCATTCTCAATGTTATATGAATATTTTCCAACAAATTTCTCTGCAAGATGAGAGAAAGTAGAGATTTACCCATATGGAAGGGCCATTTACCCATTGCAAAGCTGCGCCTCCAAGACTCCTAGTGAAGAGTCTTTTTAGGTAATTCTCATTATGTGAAACTTCTTGACATGCAATGTAAAACTCTTTGAGATGTTGTAGAGGGAATGTTTAACCTTTGTATTTCTCAAATTTAGGCATCTCAAAGTTTGGTGGGAATGGTTGCATTGCGATAGACTTGTCAAATGGATAGGGACAAAACTCCTCAAAAGAAAACTCCTTGTTTCCCCCATTTGGTAAACCTTGCACAATGTTCTTGAGTTCATTGAATTATTGAGCGAAATCTAGAGTATTCTATGGAATAAATGGTGGCACATAAGTTCCTCCTCCTCCAAACTGTGTGGCTGAAAACCCCGTGGAGGTCATACCAACAATAGGAGGAGGTATATATTGATAGGCTTGAGATGTATTAGTTGTAGATGTCTTCATCCCCATTATTTGAAACAGAGATAATGTAAGCAAGGGCATGGAAATCTTCCCTATCTTTTTGACATTAGCACTTGCTCCTTGAGTTGTCATCGTTTGAGTGCTATTGTGTGTAGTATTGTTTGGCAAGGCGCTTAGGATTTGTTGAATTTGTTCTGGTGTCAATTGGGGTATTGATGCAGTTGTTGACACAGGTGCTGATGTATGTACTGATGTGGAAGGTTCACTAACAGGTCCTTTACCAGTGTCACGTGATGATGTAGCATTTGAGGTAGAAGCCATGACTGAAGTAGTAGCAACGGCAACTTTGGTGACATTTCAGGTAAGGAGTGTATCATCAAAGTCAGCAGATACTGTGACGCCATTTTGACCAAGATTCAAGAATATTTCACCATTGTTTTTCATAATGGCTTTCTCAACCATTTCTAAATTGTATGGATCACTAAGGAAGTCAATGACTTGGGTAAGTCTTTCTTCTTTTTCCACTAGCTCAATTTCTTCAAGAATTTTCTCAGCTCGTACCTCAGTGCCTTGAAAGTATTGATTGGCGAAAGGATTCTCCTCAAAGTTAGCAGTGTTAAGTGTCACACACCTCATGTCTCTAGCTTGGGATTGAGTGACTACCATACAATGGTGGACTTAGAAGAATGGAAGACAAGAAGGTGTAAGATTGAAATGAAAGGGAGCAAAGATCTTGATTTTGGATTTGATTGGATTTGATTGGATTTGATTGGATTGGATGTTTGATTAAGGATTGATTGATTGATTGATTTGATTGATTTAAAGGTTTTTGGAACAAAATCTAAGCAGGACAAAACCTTGTGATGATACAAACACAAAAGGATTTGAAGCGATACCTGTTCTACTTAAAGATGGACTTGTGATCTCAAGCAAAATGGGACATCACTAAGGGATTAAAATCACTTGAGACTGACTGATGGTCTACAAGTAATGTTGTGTTTTTTTAAAGATGAAGGTTTGTAATACTATGATTAAGGTCTTTCAACCTAAAAGGATTGGTTTGATTTGATGATTTGATCTAATGCTCCAAGAGAAGAAAAGATGATGATGGAATAAATTGAAGAATTGATCCTAGAAGTAAGAGGTTGTCTAATTGTATTGCTCAATGGTGACAAAAGCACGGTTGATAGGATACTTGGCCATGAAATTGTAGATCTTGTTGTTGTAAATGATTTTATCAACTTTCTCACGATACTCGTTCTATTATTTGAAAGATGTAGCAATGTGTTGATATTCATTGGATTTGCAATTAGTTTCTTTCTGTTCTTGATAGACCAGAGGTTTTGAAAGCTTAACCTTCTTATGTTTCTTGAAACCGGTCATGTCATATGAAAAATCTAGTTTTGACTGAATGACTGAATGATCTAGGAAAAATTATTTTAGGGTCCTACAGAAGATCAAATTTCAGATGTTTCAGCAGTTTTGGAAGCTCACTATTTTCAAGCAGAGATGACAATCATAGATGCAACCGATGATATGTATAGACAGCAATCAATGCAGATGGTAATGTGGGCAGATGGAAACTCCAGAGCGGAGATGGTTGACTATTCCTAAGGTAGTGTGTTGAAATTTTGGGCAAATTTTGATCTTTAGTTTGATTTTGGACAAATTTTTTTGATGGCAAGAACCAATTTCAGCACATTCAAACCAAAAAAATAATAGGCATATGTCTTACAACAATCCAACAAGGGACAAAGAAACCTTGAGGGATACAAGATAATGTGACTTTGGGGAACTTTGATTCAAATTGCAATATTTCATTTGTGTATGTTCAAGTGACTCTTTCAAGCCACTTATGTTTTCACTTGGCTTATCACAATGAATACAGTTCAGACAATAGCTACCTTAGGGAATTGGCTTTGCATGAAATATTATAGGCCCATTGCTTGGTATTCCTTCAGCTCACACAAAAGTGTCACCCCTAGAAGGGTGCCCATGTTTTTTCCTTTTTCTAGGTATTGTTGTCATGCTACGAAGATCTCTTTCACAACACAATACCCTAGGAAATGTATGATGGGAATCTTGGGAGGACAATCTTCCCTCTCCTTGCACTATAATAAATCACTATTTGGAGGTGAATCGGGTAGGCTACTAAGTTACAGTTGCTAATAAGATTATGTGGCATCCCCGCAATCAGTTTGTACAGCGTGAGACACCTAAGTCTCTAGTTCAACCATGACAATATGTTGAAGATATTCACTCAGTATGGACTACCATTGAACACAACCCGCTTGAGCTTGAAGGGATAAAGTAGACCTTTGGGTTGCACTTTATTTCTATACCGGTTGAAAGGATTACTGGTTTGAGGTCATCCTCTAAAAGGTAAGTGCACCCTCTAGATAGGCCTCTCTAGAAGCTTGATTAAGCTAAGCTTTCTCTTCACCCAAGTTCCACGAAGGCGAGGGGCAAGGATACAACTATAACTTAATCATAGTGTCATGTATATTAAGGGATTTATTCTAATGAAAAAATAGCTTGAAAGAAGTGTTGAAAAACACTTCTTCAAACACACCAAGAAGAGTTCATTCCAAACTGAACCTAATTAAAGAAAACTATGTATTTTCTACCTAAGCAAAAGACACAATAGTGTGATTAAACATACATTTTCAATTCATTTCCCACACAACAATGAGGAAAGCTTGTAAAATGGGTGTGTTCATTTGCCTTAAGTCATTCAAGAATGGTGAAGTCCATTCCCTTAAGCATTCAAGATTAGGTGTGGTTAATTTTCCTTAAGCAACATACATTCAAAGAAAAATGATTAAGCATACAAGTTTATTCTCCAAAAATCTGTTAAAACTTCAAGGAAACATGCATGAAACTGTTAGTAATTTTCTAATCCTTAAAATGTGAAATGCTACAAAAGATTAAAAACCACAAAAAAATCGTGCAGCCCATGATCCGCGCAGACGGCGATATGCGCAGACAGTGATCTGCATAGACGGTGATCTGCGCTGAAAGTGATCTGCGGATATGGTTGTTAACCTACACAGACAGTCAAATAAAAACATAATAAAATTCTATTACAAAAATGACTTAGCATACATAAAAACTATTAAATTTTAGCAGCATTTAACTCTTAAAAACTATCTTCCTGTAAAAACTTGAGAGTTAAAAAGCTTAAAATCTGATAAAAAAAGTTTAAGCCATATTACTGTAAGTCTATTTTACATCAAGCGGAGACAGTAGTTTATATGTGCAGATGGTGAAGTATCACAGAAGGCAGTCAATGCAGATGGCATTCTAGAACGCGGACAGCGGAATCAGAGTACAGATGGTTCTATGTAAAAAGTTTCCAGAATCATGAAAAATGCAAGAAAATTGTTAGATAATAGGGACGTGGGTCCCATCGGGTGTGCCAAAATGTATGTGATTGAAAGTATACCTGCCAAGAACAACACTAAAATATGCAAATGTTAATGTTATCCATTAGAAACAAGATTCAAGATGTTAGCATATTTTAAGTAAAATATAAAAACAAGAACCTTCACCACAACCTCAGATGAGCCAAAAAAGGGCACCCAATGCCTTGTTGATTTTCTCTTAGAGATGTTTGTGGATGTGCTCTCCCAACACAATATAATAATCCCACTATGATTTTTATGGATGAATCTATAATGCAAGCTAATGAGGGATGAAGAGCTCAAGAATAAGTATGAAGAACTTGTCTAAAGCTATTCACCATATGATTGAAATGAAA
Source organism: Thuja plicata (assembly GCA_018584345.1). Lineage (NCBI taxonomy): Eukaryota > Viridiplantae > Streptophyta > Pinopsida > Cupressales > Cupressaceae > Thuja > Thuja plicata. The sequence goes on along the minus strand of MU227576.1, from coordinate 2,004,129 downwards.
ATGCAAACAACTAAACTAGAATGATATGCATGAGATAATAGAACTAGATTCATTTTCCATTAACCTAACATGTGATTTCTAGATTCAACTATGAACTAAGATTGTAAAACACAAACTAATGAAATTCTAGAGCTATTTTAACATGATAACAATGCATAAAAGGGAGATGATTTGCTCTTGGCAATGACCTCTATTTATAGATTTTTAGGAGGAGAGAGAGGGCTTAGATGAGGTGGAGCTCATGTGGCATCCACATAGGTGTGACATGAGGGACACATAAGCCATGCAAGAGGCCCACTTTGCTCACACATGTGTGAGCAACTTTGGATGTGATGGGTCAAAGTGGACTTAAAGTACACATGTGAAGGATCTTGTAAGAGGTGTAAGGGTTGTGGACCAATGAGACACTTTTAAAAAGTGTAAGAGGGTGTCATCATAGGTGTAAGAAACCTTGTTGGCGCCAAATAAGGATTATTTGGAAAAGTGGATTTTTGGAAATTTGTTCACACATGTGTGAACAAATAATTAGGACTAATTTGTGTAGGAATCAAGAAATTAGCCTAATTAACCTTAATTAATTAGTGAGTAGGTTTATTTGGTGAGAGTGATGTGAGGTAGGGTAGGATCTAGGTTCAAATTAGTTTAATCCAAAGTAAAATTTAGATTAATTATGGTTTAGTAGAATTAAGTCATGTGGAGGAATAAATAAATTTAAAATTTATTTAAAAGGGGATTAATGAGGGAAATGTATATAAATAAGATTTAATACATTAAAGAGGATGGTATTTAAATTAAATTTAAATACTCAAGAAGGTGAATAATATTTAGTTAAATAAATTTAATTAAATAGATAGAATAAAATAAAAAACATAATTAATTAATTAAAATTAACTATAATGCTATGGGAATATTAATTATATTAATATAAGGATAATTTTGGACATCTACAGTAATGACCTAACACAACACCTTCATGCATCATCATGAAGCATTTCTCACTGTTGAGGGATAGATTATGCTCCTCATAGCTGGTAAGAACCTTTCCCAAATTGACCAATGCCTCCTCATAGGTTCCCCCTAAGTTGTGAAGCTGTCCATGTATATTTCCATGTAATCATGGGAGATATCAACAAAAATGTTGATGACCGCTCACTGGAATGTAGCTGGAGCATTATAGAGGCCAAAAGGAAGTACAAAGTAGGAAAATGTTCCCCAAGGGCAAGTGAATGTGGTTTTCTCCTGATCTTCAGGAAGGATCATGATCTGGTTGTATCCACTATATCCATCTTGGAAAGAAAAATAACGCTTTCCTGCTAAGGAATCAAGGACTTGGTCAATAAATGGCAGGGGAAAATGGTCCTTCTTGGTGGCATTTTAATTTCCCTATACTCAACACATACGTGCAACTTTCCTCCTTTTTTGGGGACAATGACTAAAGGTGAGACCCACTGGCTGTCAGAAATTGGGTATATGGAACCATCATTAAGAATTTTTTGCAACTCTATTTTGTCTTTCTCTCTTAATGCAGGGTTTATGTGCCTCTGGAATTGTCTGACAGGAGGTTTGTCTTCTTTCCATAAAATCTAACGAGTACATAGTTTAGGGTCATATCCCTTCATATCTAAATAGTCCCAGGTGAAAGCTATGGTATGGTCTTTCAAAAAATTTTCCAAAGATGTTTTTTGTTGGTTGGTAAGTTCACTATTAATATACAACCAACGATCAAGGGAAAATTCCAACTGTTTTGTGAGTTCTACCATAGAAGCGTCTATCAATGGAGGTTCTTGGGCCTCATGGGGTAGAAATTGGTGGTATATTTTCTCACCTGTAGGGGATGGAGGTAAAGTTAAATCAAGGTACAAAGCTTGCAGGGAATAGTTATGGGGGTTGAGAAAGTTAATGGAATCTGAATCTTGACCATACTGGTTTTGCATAATGTTGGTGATTATAGTGTCCTCCTCTTGTAGCTATAGGAAAGGATCTCTTTTTAACATCATGAGTTGGGCTATTGAGTTGACTACCTCAGCCTCCTCCCCAATGTCAGGCCAAATTAGTGAGGCTAGATCCATTTGTGGTTAGCTGGTGGATATAAGGCTAATTTCTTAGTTTGCTGACCATTAGAAATGGTCATATTACCTAAGCAGAATCTATAAAGACATCAGTAGTGGAAAACCAAGGTCAACCAAGAATTATGGGATAGCCTCATAATGTTTCTTTAGGTGAGAGGATCATAAAGTTTGTAGGGTAAGACCAAGTTTCAAGGTCAACAACTATATCCTCCACTACCCCGTCATGTTTGACTGTAGAATTGTCAGCAAGGTGCAGGACAGTGGGTGTTTCTCGGAGGTTATTGATTCTAAGTTGTTGCATGATGTCCTTATTCATGGTATTTATGGCAGCTCCTAAGTCTATCAAAGCATTTTTATGGCTGTCCCATTGATGGTAACATCGACGACTAGGCTACCTAGGTCAGAATACTTAGGGACCACTATCTTTCCTAGCATGATATCATCAAGTTTCCCCATGACATGGACTGTCTGGAGGTCATTCCGCTTATGACCATAATTTAAAAAAAGGTTTCTTTGATAGCCTTTCCATATGTGGGGACATCCTTTATTGCTTGAAAAATTAGAATCTAAACATTAATATTCTTGAGTTGGTCTAGGATGTCAAAGGCTACATCATTTGTATGTTTAGAGTGATCATTTTGCAACCTTTTTGCAAAGGGAGGTAGAGCTAGCTGGAATTTTTAATGTAATATCATCGCACCTATTACAGTAGACTCTGGAGTATTTTGAGGTAGGGGCTCATCTAGAGTCACTTAGTTATAATCGTAGGTGTTGGTAGAGTAGTGCCTGATCATAAATGGATTTTATTGATTGCGTAGGTGGGGTACTGGTTGGGGTCAACTAAATAGAAATGTTGTTGAGGTGATGATGACCTATTATTAGGATTCGAGTGAGGTTGGGTAGGGAGTTGAGTAGGCTTAGGGGGTGTTGTAGTGGCTGTAGGATGTGGTAGAAGTGCTTGTTGTTGGGGTTGTTGTGGTGGCTGTAGGAGTCCCTGTTGTTGGTTTGGCCATTGCTGGCCGCCCTGCTGCTAAGGATTTTGTTGCCATTTCCCTTGTGGAGGCTACAAATTCCCTTGGGGTTGTTTCTAAATACCTTGGGCTTGTATCCATTGGGGACTTGAGTAAGGTTTCCACTGAGGTTGTAGATTATTCCAAGGAGTGTATTGATTATTCATAGGTGGTTGCCATTGAATACTATAAAATGGACCATTAAAAGTAAGAGGGTCCTGAGGCATACCTTATCTTTGAGCCCATGGTCTTTGTTGTACAAGGAATAATACTTTCTCATCATCTCCTTCAATCATCTTGTAATCACTGGGTAGCTGTGCAGTCTCCATGTTGGCAACCAACTTGCAACGGTAATATCTCTTCTTCTTTCTACAATGTGGATAGAATTTTTCTAGAATAGCTTCAGCCTCCTTATGTTTCTTTTTTTCTTGCATTGTGTCCAAATGGGTGTTCATGTTATTGATAATGTTATGCTTGAAGTCAGACAGAAAATGTGTGATTTCTCTCGGAGAGGCCCTAGTGCCATTAGTTTTGCTTGTTGTGGACTTATATCATCTACCCTTCTTAGCCACAGCTCTTGAGTAATTGAGGAAGATTTTCTTGATATCATCCCACATAGATTGGGTGATATCTCCCCCGGCCATAAGATCCAAGGCTTCAGTGCACCCTTCATTTATACCCCATAAAAAGAGAATTTTTTGCAACTCCTCATTGAGTTGGTGCTGAGTATTTTTCTACAAGCTAAACAAGAATCTTGATACATAATCCTCTAGACTTTTATCCTCCTTCTATGTCATCTTGAAGATGTCATCCCCTCTCATATCATTTCCCCTACAACATTCTTTATACTTTGTCAAGATTTCTACCTTCATTTATTCCCAATCATGGACAACGTCCTGACCTGAGCCTATAAACCATCTTAATGAAGACTCATTGAGAGTTGCAAGAAACAATTTGAGTCTATGGGCATCCATGGCCTAGTCATAAATATGACAGAGGAGGTCAAACTGAAAGATAAAGGTATTTGGATCTTCATTCACTAGTGTTAGAATAGTCCCAAGGGATAACTGAGAGGGGGGGTGAATTAGTTATCATCAAGTTAAATTCTTTTCTCCTATTAATTACAAAATATCATAAGCACATACACATTTAACATAACATAAAATAGAACACAAAAATTTTGGTTACGGGGAAACCAAACTAGGTAAAAACCCTGGTGGGAATTAGCACCCACAAAAAACTATACTTGAGTATAATAATCCTTGTTAGAAAATCTTACAACCCTATTAGGACTTGTTCTTTAAAATGCAATAAGTACAGTGACCTAGTTAAGGGTCAGACCCTATTAAGATTCTTTTACAAATAACCCTATTAGGAGTGAGGACTCACTGTCCAAAAGCTCACTGCTAATATGATGAAGGCTAAAACCTTCAGTAAAATAGATATACATTATATCTGATAATGAGTTGTTTGATTAAACCTCCTATCTTAATCAGTTCTAATGAATTGTATATACTCTCTACTTCTTCACATAGATCTTTATCTGATGAATGAAATGGCTTTACTATCCCAAAACAATCAGCATTCTATTTTGTCTCTTTTCTTATCATTCACACTTGGTGATCTTCAAATGAACTACTATAAGTATCTTCTCCAAAAGATATGATCTTTTTGGCTTTAGGAATCCCTTCAATGCTTCTTTAGTCAACCAAACCAAGCATGCAACATAATTAGAACCATGCAACTCAAACTGAATAGACACATCACTTCACATAGTTGGCTCCATGAAAATTACCCAAACGTCATGCTTCAGATGAAACATGATTAGCGCCTTTGGTTAATTAACTTAGAATCATAACTAAACATGAATCTTAACATGCATATCCCATAGATAGACATAACTAAAGAATCAATAAAATCACTGTCATCTTTCTGAAAACAATCTTCTGAAACTGTGTCTGGTAAACAGAGTAACATAACTCAACTGTTACTGAAAATCTGAAACTACGTGTATGTACATGGTGTAGTAACTATGTCTGAAACATAAAAACAACCACGCAAGGCTTCCACATATCCATACTGAAAAGTGAATACAGTTCACTACTATATACTATATGTTGTCATCAATAAAAAACATATAGTCAACTGTTTACACAGAAGCAAATCTCCAACAATCTCCCCCTTTGACATTGATGGAAACATATGATATGAAAAAAAACCATCAACCCAAAGTATCCTCCTTCCTTTTACAATCTTCTCAATATCCTTATCAAAGGTTCCTCTTCACTGTTGCAGATCCTTTGACTATGTTTTTATTTTCATGACTATATACTCCCCCAGAGTATATGCTCCCCTTTACTATATACTCCCCCTTTGACATCAATGGAAAAGGGTGCCAAATACCATTAAGCACAGGTACTACTCCATAAGTAGAGTATTCAACCATTCATCAGTCACCAAGGACTTATGCTCTTGCTACAAATTCTAATAAGACTTAGGAAAGGGAATTACTCCCAGCTTCTCCTTGAGATACTCAAAAGTATCTATTCATAAAGGCTTGGTAAAAATATTTGCTAACTATTCTTTAGTGCTCACATAATCTAACTTTACTTCTTTGTCTGCAACTTTTTCTCTTGGAAAATGATATTTTATTTCAATGTGTTTTGTCTTTGTGTGCATCACAGGGTTCTTTGACATATTGATAGTGCTAGTGTTATCACAATGAATAAAAATAGGATAATGAATCTAAATTCCAAAGTCTTTTATCATCTGTTTGATCCAAACAATTGTAGAACAATTGAATGCTACTGCTACATATTCTTCCTCAGATGTTGAGTAAGAAATACAATTCTGCTTCTTGCTTGTCGAAGTGACCAATCTATCTCAAAGGAATACTGCTCCTCCTAAGGTACTCTTTCTGTCATCAATACAACCTGCCCAATTAGTATCAGTATACACATGAATTTGTACATTCTCTGAGTTAGGATATCATAAACCATAGTCTATAGTTCTCTTTAAGTATCTGAATATTCTTTTTATTACCATTAAGTGATTTTGTTTAGGTTCAACTACAAATCTTCCAACAATGCCAAATGCATTAGAAATATCAGGTCTAGATTGAGTGAGATATATGAGTTTTCCAATCATAGACTTGTATAGTGTCTTATCAACTATTGAGGAATTATCATCTTTAGAAATCATGCTTCCTGTTATCATGGGGGTGCTTACTGGATTGCAATCTTCCATCTTGAGAGTCTTTAATATCTCCTTCACATATTTAGACTGATTTATGAATATACCTCTATCTATCTGCTTTACATTTAATCCTAAAAATTATTTTATAGGTCCAATCAAGCTCATTTCAAATTCACTCTGCATCTCTTTTGCAAATTCTACACTAAGCTTGTCATTACCTCCAAAAATAATGTCATCAACAAAGATAGAAACAAGTAGTAAAACTTTAGGTATCTCTCTGATGAATAGGTTGCAATTTTATGCTCCCTTTTTGAATCCATTCTTTGTTAAGTAGCCAGAAAGTCTCTCATACCATGCTCTTGGGGTTTGTTTAAGTCCATATAGGGATTTCTTTAGTCTGCATACCATGTCTGGTTTGTTTGAAAGTTTGAATCCTTTAGGCTGCTCTATGTAGACTTCTTCCTTCAAGTCACCATTCAGGAAAGCTGACTTGACATCCATCTGATATAATTTGAAGTTCTTAAATGTTGCATAGGCTAAAAATAACTTTATAGCTTCCAGTCTACTCATAGGGGAAAATGTATTAGAATAGTCAATTCCTTCTCTTTGCACATATCCTTTACATAGCAATCTTGCTTTATTTCTTATCACTATCCCATCTTCATTTATTTTGTTTCTGAGTATCCACTTAGTTCCAATCATGTTCTTGTCACAAGGTCTAGGTACCAATTCCCATGTGTCATTCTTCATTATTTGATCTAATTCTTCTTGCATTACACTTTGCCACTGAATCATTACACACATCTTCAACACTTAAGGGTTCAATCTATGAAAGTAAGCATACTTCTTCATCAACGGCTAAACCTTTTGCTCTGGATCTTGTCAAGACTTTGCTTCTCTGATCTCCAATGATATCTTCTTTAGAGTGGTATTTAGATTTATATTTTGAGATTTTAGGTGTGACACTATCATCTATAATTTGTGATTCTTTATGACTTGGTTTATGGTTATTGCATGATACATTAATACAGTCAAACATTTCTTCAATAATTGTATCTGTATTGATAGGTCTAGTTCATCTTCAATCATAGGTGCATATTCATAATATCTTAATTGAACCATGAACTTCTAATCTATCTTCACATGTGCAATCTCAATGATTTTATTCAACCTTAAATTGAATCATATGTAAGCTTTTCTCTTAGTAGAGTAACCAAGAAAAATACCTTCATTGCTTCTAGCATCAAATTTACCAACACCATCATCTCTCTTGATGTGGCACTTGCTTCCAAAGATTCTAAAGTATTTTACTATAGGTACATTACCAAACCAAACTTCATAAAGTGTTTTGTCTATGCCTAGTCTTAGTTTAATTTTGTTGATAGTATAGAGTATTTTATTGACTACATCTCTCTAATAGGTATGCACAACTTTCCCTTCAATCATGATAGTGCGCTCTATGTCAAGTATTATCTTGTTCCTCCTTTTTGCAATTCCATTTTATTGAAAGGTTCTGGGTCCACATAGTTGTTTTTTGATCCCATGTTCTTTGCAGTACTCAAGAAATTTATCAGAGGTGAATTCTCCTCCTCTATCACATCTCAAACATTTTATCTTTAATCCAGATTCATTTTCAACTTTAGCTTTGAATATTTTGAACTTCTCAAAAGCTTCAAATTTCTCTTTTAAGAATGCAACCCACATCATCCTGGAGAAATCATCAACAAACAAAATAAAATACCTTTCACCATAGTATGATCTTGTTTGAGTAGGTCCACATAGGTTTCTATGTATTATATCTAGTTTGTTCTCTGCAGAGTTCTGTTTGCTTCTGAATGAGGTCCTCACATGCTTTCCCATTACACATTCCCTACACATAGTATCGACTAGTCTTCCAATACTAGGAAGGTCTCTTACTTATTTTACATTACTTATCTTCACTATGTTGTCAAAATTTATATGACAAAGTCTTTTGTGCCAAATCCAACTGCCATCCACTTTTGCAACAAAACAACTTACTTCAGAGTTAAGCTGAAAAATATTACCTTTTGTCTTTGATCCTGATGCAATCATGTCTCCTTCTTTGTTGTTAATAATGCATCTATTATTTTTTAATTCCAACTAATGTCCTTTATCTAACAATTGTCCAACACTTAGTAATTTATGATGCAATCCATCAACATAAAGAACATCATCTATCTTGTTCTTTCCATCTAAGATGATAGATCCTCTGCCTATGATAGGTTTGGGAGTGTTATCTCCAAATCTAACCATGTCACCTTTGTACAAGTATAGATGTACAAATCTATCTTTGTCACCTGTCATGTGACGTGAACACCTGTTGTCTATGATTTAGTCTATTCTGATGTCAGCTTGTGAAACTAAAGTCAATTCTTGTGCTTTCTTTTCATCTTCAATTTCTATTATTTTAATCATTTTTTCATTATCTTTAATTGCAACGAATCCAATTTCATCTTCTCTTGAATCATCATCAGTTACACCATCTTCAACATGATAGCATTCCTTAGTATATTTGGGTTTGTAATCTGATCTGTACTTCTTGACTCTTGTAGGACATTTGGATGCAAAGTGGCCAACTTTGTTGCATGAGAAACATTTGAATGGTAGTTGTCCTTCATATTTTCCTTTACCTTTCCTTTCCTTCATAGAAATCATAACAATGATTTCTTCTAGTTCTATTTCAACTTCTTCTTTCTCATTATTACTACAGATGCTCAAGGATTTCTTACCATGGACTGAGGCTTTGAAATTTGTTTCCATTTTAGGTTTTGTCTTCAATCTTGATATCTCAAATGCTGATATTTTGCTAATCAAGGTTTCTCTTTTGAAGTCCTTTGCGCCCCGTTTGTTTGCTGGAAGATGGCTGGAAGATGAAAATGGGAAGATGTATTTTTGTACGGCCAAATTCTCATTTTGATCCAAAATGAGAATTTGGCAAATTCCAAAAAAAAGGTGGAATTTGCCAAATTCTCATTTTGGACCAAAATGAGAATTTGGCCGTACAAAAATACATCTTCCCGTTTTCATCTTCCAGCCATCTTCCA
>MU227576.1:1955776-1988317 GCA_018584345.1 Thuja plicata | reverse complement strand
AACACCTTATAATATTATTTGAGAGACATCTCCCATTTGAATTATCTCCCCACACTAAGCATGGAAATGTAACATTGGTTATTATTCTCCCCCCACAATGTACAATTCCCACTCTTATATCTTTGAAAAATTCTCACATCTTCTTATGAAATGACATGATTTATCCAAGAGAGGTGATAATATATAATTGATGCTTTCTTTATAGAAATAGAAACCCTTCCTTTAATTTATGCTTCTGTTTTTTTTTTGTTTTTTTTTTATTACTTGACCATAATCATAACAAATTAAAATATCTCTTTAATGAAAGTCATTTTCAAAAATTTCACATAGACCCGTACATAGTCCATCATAACTTTTGACTCCAAGATTTTTTCTCTAATCGCTTTAGTGAGATTATTTGAAATTAGGTTTTAACCAACATATCCGAAATTTAGAAAAATCCAATGATGCATTTGGGAGATATGGTCCTTTTACCGAGACTGTATTTTCTGAGATAGCCACACATTCACCATCAACAAACTACTCTCTTACATTTGCAGTCTGGCTCTGATACCATGTTAAGTTTTTTAGGATAGATACAAATGTAATAACACTCCATGTTGTATGTATTTTCCAAATACAACAATCTCTCTTTCATTTATATTGGTAATGAGGATAGGAGAGACATGTCCCTTCATGGGACATGTCTATTCATTATTATTGATAAGAAAGGACATACCTCTTCCAACTAATTATAATTTAATCAATCTTATAATGTTTCATCAATCAATTATTAATTAAGAATAATAATCATATAATAATTTAATATTAAATATTAAATTTCATATGATTAATAATAATATAACATATATATTATATTATTATTAATCAACATATATTATATGTATTCTAATGATCATACGACTGAAGATACAAACATTAACAAAGGATAATGGTAATTTTTATGGCTCTCTGGAAATCCCTTCAGATTCGGGGAAAAATGAATGGAAGAATATTACAAGCTCCCATTTTAGGGAAAAGCATTTTTTTGTCGCTCCCTTCACAATCAAAACTTCAAATAAATTCTCTGCGCTGATGTCTTCTTCCCCCAGAGCTTCCTCTAGGGTTTTTTTGTGGGAGAGGATATTGATAGCGCAAACCCTGCCAAAACCTCCTATTTCCTGATCAAAGCCAATAAGGGTATCAAATATTTTTTTCCCTAATTCTTCAGTTAACAACCACACAAAGCATGGGGTATTCTCATCGCTGCATCGAAGGAGGATTTTCTCCAATTGTTCACCTGTTAAAGCTAACAATATCAAAGTGGGTAAACCGTGACCTTATTCTGTTACTGGTAAGGTCTATACCCCTCCTCATGTACAAGATTCAAAGATTTAGAAAAGAAAATGGGTAATGAGGCTAACAATTCTTGTCAGATGTTTAAGAATAGTAAAGATAATATTTCTACTGGCCCTAATAAGATGAATAAGATAATTATTAAAAATGATGTAGTAGGTAGGATCCAAAATTTGTGTTTGGAGTTTGGCTTATTTTTCAGGTGGAATGGAATAGGGGCTTCGGCAAGCATGATTGCAAAATGGCTGGAAGAACAGTTAGATAAAAAGGTATGTATCACTATCCTTCAAGAAAAAAATTTGTATGTGGATTGCTCTAGTAAAAAATTGAAAGTGAAAATTTTATCTGAAGGTTGTCTGAAATTTAGAAACATATGGTTTTTTACCTTGGATTGGTCTCCCATGTTTAACCTATCAAAACTGGATAACCTAATGGTGGAGAAGGCGGTTTTGCTTAAAAATTTAGCAATTGAACTCTCTAATGATGACTCCCTTCGTGGGATAGGTAATGGATTAGGAAAATTTAAGGGTTATATGGAATCTGATCAAGCTTATGTCGAGAAAATAATTATAGTCAGTATTGAACTTAATAAGAAACTTAATAATCCTTTGGAAATATCCTACAAATCTGGGTCGATCGCAATTTACCCTAAAATTATTGATTACAAAATTGAGGAAAGAGAATGCATTCACCTAGATCTCTCTAAAAATAATATGATCCCAGGAGGAATATAGTAGGAAAACTATAGATTGCATGTCTCAATCCCCAATGTGCTTGGTTAATTTGAATTTAGGAATTAATGTTAATGTTGGCATTGAATTTCTTCCCAACATTGGGGGTTTTGACATTTTGAGTATGGAAGAAAATTTAGAGGCTACTGATATACTAGATAAAGGGAATTTAGAATTGGAATCAAATCTAGACCACCCTATGATTATGGTCTGCTCCTTAGATAACCAAAACTCTGATGTTTTTAGGCCTCAGATTGAAGATGTATATTTAAGGAATAATGATCTTGATATGGATTCCTCATCCTCAGCCCCATTAACCGAAACAATCCCTCCCATGATGCAAATGTACAATACACAGAATCTGAAAGTAAGAAAGAATGGGATGTTAGGATAATATCTAAATATTTGTGTGATTATTTAGTGGAGGATTTGATGGAGAATTTTATGGAGGAAATTTTTGATAGAGAGGAAATTGATCAACAAAGGAATATTCTGATAAAGGAATATCTTGCACCAGAGTTCCCTTTAACCTTACAAGAGTTAGAACAATTTCTAGAGGAGGACGACCATCCAATGAAGAATGATAACTTGATCTTAGGCATTGACTCCTCCTTGTTGGGTAAAGATCTCCCTAATTGTGCAAAGATCATTAGGAAACGTGGTAGGAAATCAACCCAAGTTCTGAGGTCTTTAGCTAGGGAAGCAGCAAGATAGGTGAAACTTATTGATATCTTTAATGCAGGGAAGGGGAAGTTCCTTCCTAGGTCATTATGAATGTACTAACCTAGAATGTTAGGGGTCTAAATGTCCCTAACAAGAAATGGATTCTCCTTCACTATGTTTAAAATAGTAACTCAGATATAATTCTCTTACAGGAAATGAAATTAGATTAAATAGGACTCAAAAAACTAAATAAGAAACTAGGTGTAAAGGAAATATGGGGTGTACCTTCCTTGGGAGCTTCTGGTGGTGTTGGTATTATATGGGACCTAAGATCGGTGGCTCTACTAGAATTGGATGACCACCCAAATTGGTGTTGTGGCTTAATAACTAGCTTATGTACTGACTTAAAATTTTGTATTATAAATGTATACGGGCCTATACAAAACATAGACAAGGAAAGAGTATGGTATGAAACAGAAAAGAAAATGCTTGAGTTTGGTCAAGCCATAGTCATTATTAGAGGGGATTTCAACGCAATAAAAAAGTTATCAGAAAAAAGAAGAGGTGTAGGCCATCTTTCCAGAGCTGCTAGAGAATTTAATGATTGGATTAACAGAAATAACCTTTGCAAGATAGCTACTTCTAAGGAGCATTTTATGTGGAACAATAGACATAAGGGATTTAGTTTTGTAGAAGATAAATTGGATTGTTTATTTTTAAAGAATAACTTAGCTAAGCTCCCTTTCACATTATCTGCCAAAGTTTTATCCCTATCTGGCTCCAACCATTTCCCTGTAGAACTTAATATCATTAGGGATAAAAGCCCAAAATTGTCCTTTTAAATTTGAACAAATGTAGCTAAAAAGTTAAGGCTTCTTAGAAATGATCAATGAATGGTGGAATGAGATTGATATCTCTGGCTCTAAATTGTTTCAAGTAGTTAATAAACTCAAAATTATTAAGATAGAACTTAAAGCATGGAATAAATCAAAATTTGGTAACATTTTTGTTACCAAAAATCAATATTGAAGATAAATTAATAACCCTTAATGAAATGGTTTTAGAGAAGGGTATGGATACTAACTTGTATGTAGAAGAAAAAGAATTATTAAAAAACTATGAGGAGGTGCTAGCTAAGGAAGAAGTCTTCTGGTGGAAAAATTCTATAGAACATGGCTGGTCGAGGGAGATAAAAACATGAAATTATTCCATAATAGCACTAAGAAATGAAGATGCATCAATAGGATTAACTCCATAAAGGGAAAAAATAATAATTTGATTGAGGATCCTAAAGATATAGCTAATGAAGCGGTAAACTATTTCAAAGAGATTTATCAAAAGGATGGAATGCTAAATATAGATAACCAAAATAGCATCCTAGATAACATTCCTAAAAGCATATCTAGGGAGAAAAATATGCAGCTTCTATCTAGGTTCACAAAAGAGGAAGTAGAAAATATCCTAATGAAAATGAACCCTGACAAATCCCCAAGCCCTGATGGCTTCCCGACTTGTTGTTTCCAAAAATGGTGGAGGTTTATTGGTGATGAGGTTACTAATTACTTGGATGGTATTAGAAATTTAGGGAACATCTTAAAAGAGGTCAACAATACTTTTATTTCTCCCATCCAAAAAAAGCAAAACCAAAAAATTTTAATGACTTTAGACCTATAGCCCTATGCAATACGCTATATAATTTTTTTTCAAAAACAATGGCAAGTAGACTTCAGAAAGTCCTCCTGGACATAATTAGTGAGGAGCAGTTAGGTTTTGTCCCAGGGAGATCTATCTATGATGGAATTATTATTGCACATGAAGCAATGCATTCAGTTAAAACTAATAAAAATCTGAGTATTCTAATTAAGTTAGAAATAAAGAAAGCTTACGATAAATTATATTGTTCTTTTCTTCAGAAATGTTTGCTAGCATTTGGTTTTGATAAGAGATGGAAAAATTTAATTTTTACCTGCATCTCTTCCCCGAAGTTCTCAATTTTGGTTAATGGCTCCCCTCAAGGATTCTTTGGGATTTCGAGGGGGATTCATCAAGGGGATCTGACCTGGACCCATTCCTTTTCATCATCATGGCCAAATCCCTAGGGCGGACTATAAATAGAGCTAAAGATGACAATAGAATCCAAGGTATCCAAATTACCAATAATGTTGATTCCACTTCCCATCAAAAATTTGTTGATGATACTATGTTATATGGGAAGAGCTCCATTCAAGAAGCTAAAGCATTCAAACATATTTTAGATCAATATGCATCGGCCTCAGGACACAAAATTAATAAAGAGAATTATGAGGTTTTTTTCTTTAACACTGCTCTACCTCTAGAACAAGGAATTATTAATGTCTTGAATTTCACAAAAGGAACTCTTCCATGTAAATATTTAGGTCTTTATTTGGATATAGGGTCAAGGTCATCTACGTTATGGAATCACACCATTGAGAAAATCAGAGGTAGAGTGTCCTCATGGAAAGGTAAATGGTTATCTTCTGCTGGAAGAGCTATAATGATCCAATTGGTTCTCTCAGCAATTCCCCTTTATCAATTAGCCTACTTTGACCTTCCTGTTAATCAAAGAAATGAACTTAAAAAAAATTTGAGAACCTTTTTCTGGAAAGGCTCTGAAGAGAAATAGGAAATAACCCTGTTAGCCTAGGATAAGGTATGTAAACCTAAACATAAGGGTGGTCAAAGACCTTAAAATTTAGAGCAAAGCCTTTGGAGACAAATTAGTATGGAAAATGTTTAATAATCCTAACCTCAAATGGGTTAAAATCTTATCCTGTAAATATCTAAATCAACCCAACCCCATTAATATTTTTAGAGAGAAAAATCCACCAAGAGGTTCCAGAATCTGGAATTTCATGATAGACCGCAGAATTATTATTCAGGAAAAGTTAACTTGGAACCTTGTTCAGGGGGATGAAGCCATGTTTTGGTCTGATTCATGGGTAGGGTATCAAGAAATTAACCAACTAGATAAAAGGAATGTATCAAGAGGCATTTTAGAAGCTAGCTGGGACTCTAAGGTCAAAGATTATGTTACTTGTGACTTTGGAGAGGAGAATGGATGGAAATGGAAGGATATGGGAAGTATGCTTCTCCCAAAAGACGAGGAAGATAAGCTTTGTTCAATCTTGGCAGTGAGGAAACCCTTGCTTCATAACAAATTGGATAAATTAATTTGGGATAGAAATAAATCAGGGGTATATAAAATTAAAGATGGATACAATTATCTTAGGTCTAAAATGATTGGCCCTAAAGCTAACCCTCCTTTTGATCTTATTTGGAGTAAGAAAACATTGCCTAAAGAAGGTTTCTTTTCCTGGTTAGTCTGGAATAGGAGAATTCTCACAGTTGATAGGTTTCAAAGAACAGATTTTCTTGGCCCAAGTAGATGTGTGTTATGTGAAAAACAAGAGGAAGATATGGACCATCTTCTTTTGGCATGCCCTTTCTCTAGACAAATTTGGGATTGGCTATGCTTAAAACTCGATTGGAAATCTGCATCTCCAAATTCTACTTCTAATTTCCTCCTTTCATGGCCACAATTATATAAAGATAGCATTTACAGGTTATTATGGACTTCAGACCCTCCTATTGTCCGATGGGAAATATGGAAAGAAAGGAATAGGCATATTTTTTAGGACTCCAAGATGAATGTCTCTAGCCTTATCCGCAAAATTAAAAGCTCTATCATAGAATTTGCTAACAATAAAATTATGCTAAGTAATCAAAAGGAGGCAACAATGACACCCTAGGATGATAAAACTAGAAACAAGTGGTTAGAACTGAAGGAAACATATTGCTTTGAAAGGAAACTACTCTATAGCTGCAGGAAACAAATTGATTTTAAAGGAAATTATTCTATAGCTATAAGAATCTTGGAAAGGAAATGCAGAAGTGAGAGTGCTAAAGGAACACTACAACTTAAAAACACAACGACTTGAAAACACAATTATAATGCTTCAACAATTCTACCTCTTTGGCTGCAAGAAGTACTGGACTATCCTGCGGCTTTGGCTCTAGGAACTGTGTTAACACTAGAATCATGATACCAAGATGCAAACAACTTAAACTACATACAAATGATCCTAACTATCTAACACAAATTCCTCACCAAGTGGGCCCCCTTAAGTGAGTATCCAAACTCAATTATATTGAACTAAAGATTAACACTTCATTTTCTATTGATTAAAAATGGATTACAAGATTCAACTGTAAAGGAACATAATGTAAACTATAACTGATAACGCCCTGTTTCTCACGTAGGAGTGGGGCTTTATTTAAACAAGGAAAAACATCTAACTACTATCTAATCATGCCATAGAGATAGGCGAAGCTTTTATTATAATCCTATTAAACATGAAAGGAAACTATAAAACTGGAGATAGAATAGGTCCATGAAAGAGGAAAGAAATGCTTTAACAAATCTAACTTCCCACTCTTTCCTAGATTTCCTTAGAGAATTTATTATGACGCCTTGGTCTTTTCTCAAATGCTGCCACCTTGATCACCCTAGATCCACTTGTTGGTGTTGCACTTGAGGTTTCTCCATGTGCACCTATTGTAAGACCAGGTCGAGCGTCCAACACATGGGCACATTTTACCTAGTCAAGGCGATGGTTGCTAAACTGATGCGCTGCACTCTAGATGTTAGGATAGAGACATTTATGATAATAAAAATGAAAATATGCATACATAATTCATGTTTAAACAACTAATCATTCAAAGAGACATATTGATAATTCCAAAGTAAGTAATATATCATATCCATCTGAGCATAGCATATTTAAGTGTCTTAACCATAACATAAGTCTGGTGGAAACATGCCACATAATAAAAAATATGAGTAAAAAGTATTTGGAAAAGTATGATGAAAGCAAGGAAAAGATCTTAGTAAAAGCTATCCTAGGGCTTCTAAAATATGGCATTAATATGCCTTATTAGTGAGTGTGTCCTATCACAATGTCTCAATGGTAAAAGAGGGGAGATAGTATTCAAACTCAAAGCCCTATCCTAAGCCTATATTTTGTCCTAAGAAGGGACAAGAATCTGACTAACTACCCTATCTGAATCCGTCAAGCTAGTGTGGATTCATGAGCTTTTTGTGTGTGCTTGTGTTGTTTCTATTTTAGTTGTTTTTTTTGTTTAGATGGTTTCATTTAGAATTATGTTTCTTTTTGGCTTGTTTCAATTAATGTTTAATTATGGTAATTATTAATGGGAATAATTACACCTTTAATAAGGTTAAAATATTAATATATTAAATATATGACTATTTAATAATTAAATATTAATTAAATATCTATATTTAATTAATTGATTTAATTAATTATTCTTAATTTAATAATTAATATTAAATCCAAAAATTGAAATTAAAAACACAATTAATATAAAAATGATATTTATTATCAAGTTGCATATTAAATAATATGGTATAAATATTAATTCCAATTAAAATATTATTAGGCAATTTAATTTCACATTTAATTTAATAAATCAAATTAAGAATTCTTATTTAAAGTTGAGTTAAGTGATATCTTTAAGTTACATAATTCATTTAATTAATTAAAATAAAAGCGTGCATTTAATATGCACTTTTTTTATTAAATTAGACTTTAACTTTATTTTATAAAGATAAGTTGTGCAAACTTAATTTAAGTTAGAGTTGAAATTAAAGTGTTTTCTTTTAATTTTAAATTAAAATTTAATTTCTAATTAAGATTTCACTTTTGTAAACCTAATTTCCTAATTTTCTATTTATCTGAATTGAAAGTCATTGGAGGCAATTCAATCAAGTTGAAGGAGTATTTTTAGAGTAAAAGAATGTTTGTAAAGCTTTGAAGTCTTTTGGATTGCACCTTACTTTGTCATTAGTTCAGACCTGTTCTTCATTTTCAAGGTAGGGTTTGAAACCTTTAAAATTCCAATATTCAGATCCATGTCTTCTGTGTCTGAAATACTGGAAACCTTTGTGTGAAAATTTATTGTCTGTTATTGTGTTTGTTTGAGATATTAAATCTGAAAAAGGAAATTAAATTGGATCTAAGTTTTTTCTTTCTGTTTAGTTCCATATCTGTGTTTCTGGTATTAGGGTTTCATGAGAAAAATATCAGTTTCAAAGGATTATTGTTTTTTCCAATAAGGGTTTTGGGGTGATGTGCTTTTATCAAGAAATGGATTTCGTGTCTTCTTTCCCCCAATTGAATATTTTTGCCTACAAATCTAGATCTACATTAAAAACAATAAATGGCGATAAATTGCATGTCTTATTATTAAAGCAATTTAATTTTATTGCATGTAGATCTACAATTGCGTAGTAAAATATAAAATAGGGATAAATGCATGTTCTCTCTTTTATTATGAAAATTAATTAAACAAAAGTTTTTTAAAGAATAAGTATTTGTAAATGATATATGTATTTGCATGTTATTTAAGAAACATATATTTATTTGCATGCTATTTAAGAAAATTATATTTATTTGCATGTTATTTAGGAAAGATATATTTAGTTGTATGTTCTTTTGTTAAAGTAAATTAAAAGAATTATTCTTTTTGGAATTTGCATGCAGCAGTATTCTATTTTTAAAAATTATGTCTTTTAGGAATTCTATTTTTAGAAATTATGATTTTTGGAAATTCTATTTTTAGAAATTCTCTTGTTTAAAAAATTCTATTTTTAGAAATTCTATTTTTAAAATATTTAAAAAAAAATAAATTTATTTTTAGAATTTGCTTGTAGTCATATTCTATTTTTGAAAATTCTATTTTTAGAAAAACAAAAAAAAAACTAAGTTATGTGTTAATGTTTTTTGACTAAGTATTTTGTTAGTTGAACTATATCTTGAAGTTATTTAAATGGATCTCTATGTTGTCTTTTATGGTCTTCTTGGTGGATTAGGTTGGCCTTTAGGGAATATGAATCAGAGGTTCGGGATGTGTTTTCTGTTGATGTATGTGTATTCCTTTACATGCATTGTGAAATTTTATGAGTAATTTTATAAGTGAATGTTACTAGTGTATTTTTTCTATCTATTGAGGGTTTTTAGATTGTCCTTGGGGTTAGTTCACCAAAGGCTTGATTTTTTCCCTTTTGTTCAATACTTGTTTTCTGTTGTCGCTTTTTATGAATTATTGTTGTCTCGATTGCATCATGTGACCTAGTTGTCAGTATTGGACTTAAGTATATTTGTGATTATCTTTGAGAGTACCTTTATGATGAGTATGGCTAGATAAGAATCGGATAGTTCATGTATGGGTAGGAACCAAAATTGAGATTTATGATTATCATTGTGATGTATTGTGATGTTGGAACTTAGGTAGATCTTAGGAGAGTGGCTTGCAATAGGGGTCTAGGGCCCAAAGTGGTCAACTCTAGGGTAACCTATCATAAGTTGTTAATAAGTGATAATTTAATAATAAAACTTGGGGTTAACATTAAATACAAGATTAGTTATCATGTTGAGGGTCTGAGGTCCAGAGTGACCAGTCCAGGTTAACTCAACTAGATGATGTTTGAGGGTTCAAGGTTAAGAGATATCAGTCTAGGTTAACTCAAGTAAATGACCATGTGATGAAACTCTCATAGTATGTAGCCTAAGTCTCCTCCATATCTCCTGTATTTTCCTTTGGTGGTTGGTATTTTTGTTTTGGTATTTGGCTTTTGATGGTTGGTATTTGACTTTTGGTATTTGGCTTTTGGTGGTTGTTTTTTGGTATCTATTGGTATTTTGGTTATTGGTCATATGTTCTTTATTGAGTGTTTTATGTACCCTTGTGATGACCTCTGATCAATAGTGTGTCTTGATCATATCTTTTTTTCAGCCTTGTAACCTTTACATCCTTATACCTATGCATTAGTCTTTCTTGTTTTTGTGTACCTGTGTGTGTGGGCCTAATGTTATCTCCTCAGCATGGTGGGAGTGGACCTTGGGTTCTATGAGGTTAAGTGGTAGGGATTATCTTACCATTTGAGATTTGATGTTCTTGTTCATGCTTGGATGATCCTAGTTGTAGTTCTACCTTCTTTTTCTTTCGGAGACTTGTTCTTTATCTTGATGTTGTGAGTTGTACCTTATCTGTTTATTGGTTGACATCCATTTAGAGGATGTGTTGTATTATCAGTCATTATTTCATACCCTTTGAATTATGTAGTGGATGTTGATTCATTATGTATACCTTTGGTATCAGATTGTATATGTAATCTTGTTAGACGAGATGTGTATTACGATTCCTGTTGATGTATCTTTTCATGTTAGTTTACTTTAAGGTTTTTCTTCGTAGATTAGTTTTCTTCAATTAATTCTATGTCAAGGAACCCTCAAGATTTATAATCTATGTTAAATTTGTATTTATGTGTATTTCATGTGATTCATTTTTTTTCTTCTGTGTTGTTATCATTATTGTTTGTAAATATTAAAAAAAAAAAAATTACAACCTTAGCTACATGTTTATGTTAAATTTGTCTGGGTTCCCTAGTGGGGCGTTACAAATTATTTATCAATTTTTTATTTATTTGATTTTTTATAACATCTTGGGTATCACTACTACCACTATACATAATTACTAATGACTATATTTATTTTGTCACTAGAGTCTATTTATATTTTAGTCTTAAAATATATATTTGTATTTATTGTTTTAAATTAGTTGTTCCCATGCTAATAGTAGATAGGGTTTATGGAACAACTCTATTTATGATAAGTAGTGTGATGTGTATAAGAAAAATAAATATATTATGTATTATGATCTTATATTTCACTTTATATCTCATGATACAGTATAAGTACTAATTTTTAAGGATTATAAGGAGAATTGGTGTTTTCTCTAAAAAGATGTATCTCTATTTTTTTACATATGATGATGTAAAGTTGATATAAAATTGATTTAATGTATTATATGATATAAATTAAATTTAGTATTTATGAATATGTGTAACAGGAAACAATATTATTATGTAGCATAATATCATATTTGTTTAACACTTTGAGATGTTGAGAGGGGGGGTGAATCAACATGCATAAAAACATAACTATTATATCACAAACTCTTAACAATTCTCCTTATTCCAACTAATCATTAGTAAAAGATATTGCAATGACAACACATACAAAAGAATACCATATTTACATGGAAATACCAATGTGGAAAAAACCACGATGAGAATCACACTCACCATATGAATAATTTATTACAATATTTTCTTTACACAAATTTTCAAGGAATTCCACTACCCCATAAAGGACTTGCAAGCTAAGGTGCACTACCTTAGGGAAATATATAGTGTACTTGTAGAACTAAGATGCAAAATCCCAAGGAAAGATACAAATCTTCACAATCTAGTAAAAGAACATGCAATCTTCTTGTAGGTGAAGGGAAATGATGTAGGATCTCCTAGTGAAAAAGTACAACCACTCTATAAAATGCACACTTTTCCCCTATGTACTTTAACATTCCCATCACACTAACTTTACATTTGATCCATTTATAACCTAAATCAATTCATACACTTACACACTCAACTCATCCAATTACACACACTCACTCACACATATCAATTTGATCAACAAGATAAAACATGGTAGAGATAAACATCATTTTGTAATGAAATAAATTACAAAATATAAGATATAATATGAGATATGTTTGAATTACTTGATAAAAATATTCCACTTCAAGGGGAAACCTCCTTATTTCCTTCAAGGGGGATACCTCCAATAACCTTCAATAATACTTTAATACCTAATATGTCAAAATAAGGCACACTACCTCCTATATATACCCTCTTATGCGTAATATAACACCATGGCCAACCTAAATAGTAATATATAGATGGAAGTCTAACAAAACTACCTAAATAAAAATGTAATAGTGATAATATGACTCAATTAGGAGTTAAGGTATCCATAAATTGACTACTCACAACTATATATACTCTACAACTAAAGGCATAGCATGCCCCTCTTCTTTATAGAAGCATTATCCTTAATGCTAAGTAAGTCATTATTCTTTTGAATAAACTCTTTAGCTTCCCATTTGGAACCTTAAACTAGTAGATTCTTCCATTGAATGAGATATTATTTGAGTTTTCTAGACCTCATTTTATTTGTATGCGTTTGGAGAATGGATTTTGGTTCTAATATGATCCTTCATTATTCATTAAGATCTGGTAATATTGACTTTGTAGATATGTTATTTCCTATTAATTTATTCAAACAAGAAACATAAAAATTTCATGTATCTTTGTTATTGGTGGAAAATCCAGCCTATTCACAACACTACCTATCTTTTTCATGATCTAGAATGGACCATAACATTTTGGTGACAACTTAATATTATTTGTTTATTTCTTTAATGATATTTTCTTATAAGGCTGCAATCTCAAGAATACCCAACCCCTAATTCAAATTTTTTTCACAACGATGTTGATCTACGTGTTGCTTCATTCAATTTTGTGTCATGGCCAAATTCTCCTTAAGTCCCAAAAGTACTTGTTGTTGATGAAGCAAATGGTCCTCTACAACTTGAAATTTTTGTAAAACCCTGATGCAACGAGGATGATATCCATATAATTTCATAAAAGGAGTTATTGTTTATGAGCTTTGGAAGAAATTTTTATACCACGATTCTACTAGAGGTGGCCAATCTACCCATTGTGATTACTTATCTAAAGTGAAACAAAGTTCATACCCTTCCAAACATTTATGAACAACCTCAATTTATCTATCAGATTGAGGATGATATGAAGAACTATGAGATAATTGAGTTCCAAGACATGAGAACAAATTTGTCCAAAAGTTACTCAAAAAAATAGGATCATGGTCACTAACAATAACCTTAGGTGTACCATGTAGATTTTGTATGTTAGTAATAACTAAGAGCAGGGGATGAATCAGTGGCCACAAAAATATTCCAATTAATCAACCCAAAAACTTAGTACCACAATATTAAGCCTCTAGTTATCTTCAGTCCTAAAAGATGTATGCCTTAAAATAATGATATCAAATAACTACTGCTTAGAGTTATCTTTTAAACCTTATTCTTTATATTTACCAAATAGCAGTCTTTTCATTTACCAAAAAATAGTAAATAGCTTAGTGTATACAGACCAATCTAGATTAGTTATCTGTAATGCAAAACACTAAAGTAATGACTCATAAACACATTGACACATGGATATTTAACGTGGAAACCTTGTTAAGGGAAAAACCACTTGGGATTGGCAAACCCAAAATTTTCACTCTTCTGAAGTGAGCTCAGTGAAGAGCCAACCCTGTTAAAGGTTACAAACACACTGTTAGGTGTGACCTTGTTAGAGGATTTAAAACATTAGTTTGTCACTTGATATCATAAATCTCTATGCTACCTTCTATGGCCAAACCCTGGTTTGTCAAATGTTATATGGAATCTCATGATGTCTTCATGATCAAAATTTTTGATACTCCTTGGGATTTATCTCAATATAAAAAGGATCTTTAAATCTTGCTTGGTTAAGAGACTTTATGAATCAATGGTTAAATTGAAATAGTATGATCTGTTCACATATACAACTTATACTTGTATATTTTCAGATCTATTGTAAGCTCATTAAACCATCCTAATCAATATATATTTTCAATACCTTTGCTCCACTTTTTGTTTCTGCTCGGTGATGCTATACTCTGTTGTTGGGTGTTCGTAGAAATCTTTAGCTCTTTCCTCAGCTTGATTGATCAGGACTGTATGAAGTTGTTCTTCATCAGTTTCTCTTCAGCATCCTCTTTTTCATTCACTCCCCTTAATTCATAATAAATTAAGTTGTCTCTTTAGAGACATGATATCACCATTTCTATCTTCTTGATTTCCTTGTTCTTTGTGTGATCCTCAATCTTAGCCAATTTGATTTAAATCATAACTCATGTTTTATCTCATAGAAATATTCTTTCCAACTGGATAAAATAGTTTTAAATCCTTTACTTAACTCTAGCTTTATCTTGTCGATGAAAATAATGATAACAACCATTTTAGTCTATTTTTAGCTCAGCTAGCTAGATATTTTGTCATTTTTGAACTCCAGTTATCTTTGGTGTTTTAACTCTTTGATAGCTTCGGTCAACAGTTCAGTTCTCCTCAGGCTTCTCCATCAGGGTTGTTTTTCCTTCAGGCTTCACTGCAAATTTTTTCTCATTGGTTAACATTGTAATTCTAGTTTTCGATAATTCTTGTGATTCTCCTCTTCGGTAATGCTTGTCAGTTTCTTTGTTCGGGCATTGCTGTGACTTAACTTTTGGTTATCTCTATCCGTTGGGTTCCACTAACCATTAGTGTTTGAAGTCACTTAGTGAATGCTTTTATTTTATGCATTACTGAAAGCATAATCTTTATCTCTCTGATTCTCTAAAGATTTTTAAACTTTTATTATAACTGATTAGATTATATCAAGTTGACATCAATGAAAATACAATCCATTAACTGATTTAATGTCTTGGATTATCTTTCTACATTTCGGTGATTAACTTAACATCTTCAAACATTCAATCAGTTACATGTCATCAATCTCTCCCTTTGGCATTGATGGAAACACACTACATTATCATACTATATTATTACTAATACAATATGAAATATAAAAATTTCATCAATCTTTCCTATTGTAACTATTACAAATGTCTGGGTCTTGATAAGCTCAAATAGCTTAGATTTGTTTCTTGCATAGTGAGTTTTCTTCAATATTCAATTCCTTCACTAGATAGATGTAGCAGCTTTTGTCTCTATTCTGATATGTGCTCTGCCTTGACTATTCCTCTTCTTGATAATCTATTTTTCATTTAACAATAATCCCTCCCTTTGTATGTACTTTCTCCTTTTGTTACCTCTCTCCCTTAGATGGATATTTCATATGTAATCTCTCCCTATGGATAAAGATTAACTTTTCCCTTTGATTCTTAGGAACTTCTCTTCATGGATAATGATATAATATTTTCTGATAATAATGAGAATCTCTCTCTTTCTGATAAAGAATCTTTATCCCTTATGATAATGAGAATCTCTCTCCCATTGACAATAATGCCAAACAATTTTTCTATATCGTCTTCCATCCCTTTATATAATATATTCCTTGAATTTCCCTATCCATGAGCAATACATTGTCTCTGGTGTTCGATGCAGATTTGTACCTTGATGTGTACAGACGTATCTATTGTTGTTCATATCAGTGCTTGTATCAACATGAATGATTTTTTATTATGTGTAGGCTGATACAGACTCCTAGTCAACTTACTGACATATAGACAAGGGTTGTACCCCTAGTCTCTGTCTCAAGTACTCAAATGTATCTTTTGGTAATGGCTTGGTGAATATATCAGCTAATTATTCCTTTGATTGAACATATTCCAATATCACCTCCTTTTCTTTCACCTGTTCTCTTAGATAGTGATACTTGATAGAAATATACTTAGTCGTATCATGCATGACTAGATTCTTAGAAATGTTAATTGCACTGGTATTATCACAATAGATAATCATTGGTTCAAGGATCATACTCATACCTTCTAGCAACTATTTGATCCATGCAGTATTGGAGTAATTTGCAGCAATAGCCACATACTATTCTTCTGCAGTAGACTGAGAGATGCATCCTTGCTTCTTGCTGATCCATGTGACAAGTCTGACACCCATGAAGAATGCTCCTCCATTTGTGTTCTTTTGGTCATCAATTTTTCCAGCCCAACTAGCATCTGTATAGACTTGTAGCTCAAATTTACCTTCTCTTTTATACCATAAGGTATAGTCCTTGGTGTTCTTTAGATATCTCAAAATTCTTTTGACAACAGTCATATGTGATTCTTTGGGATTAGTAGAGAATCTTGCAACTATTCCAACTGCATGTGCTATATTTGGTCTAGTATGAACAACATACATTAGTTTGTCAATCATTGATATATACAAGGTCTGATTTATCTCATTTGATTTGTCTTCTTTTGTTAGCTTGCATCTGTTATCCATAGGCGTTCCAACTGACTTGGAATCTTCCATCTTGAATATCTTCAACACTTCCTTGATGTATTTGGATTGAGTGATATATTTGCCTGCATCTTGTTGAAGAATCTATAGACCAAGAAAGAATTTGATCTCCCCAAACATAGACATTTCAAATTCCTTGCTCATTTCATAAGAAAAGGATTTGCATAACATTTCATTTCCCCCAAAAATGATATCATCAACAAATATTTTAGCAATTAGAATATTATCATTGGTATCTTATTTTAAGTACAGATTTCTATTTTCACTTGTTCTTAACAATTCAATGCTAATGAGATAGGAGTTAAGTCTTTCATACCAGGCTCTAGGTGCCTGTTTTAATCCATAAAAGGCTTTATGTAGTCTACATACCATGTTCCTCTTGTCTGGATCAAAAAACCCTTCTGGTTGTTCAATGTATACCTCTTCTTCTAGTATTCCATTTAGGAATGCAGATTTGACATCCATCTGGTATACTTGGAATCCTTTATATACAGAATAAGCAAGTAAGATTATAACTCCTTCTAGTCTAGCAATGGGTACAAAGGTTTCTCCATAATCAATACCTTCTTCTTGTGCATACCCCTTGCATACTAACCTTTCTTTGTTTCTTGTGACTTCTCCATTCTCATTCAGGTTGTTTCTAAATATCCATTTCGTACTGATGACATTCTTGTCATTAGGTCTTCATACTAATGTCCATGTATTGTTCTTCTCAATCTGTTCTATTTCTTCATTCATAGCACTGACCCATTCTTCATTTTCAAGTGTAGTATTAAGATGTTTAGGCTCAAAATCACAAAGTAAACATATAGTGTTTAGTGACTTACTTCTTGTTCTCATTCCATCCTTCTTGTCTCCTATGATTTGATTCCGTGGATGATGTCTTCTGACATACTTGGAAATTTTTGGTTCAGCTATTTTTCCATCATTCTGATCATCATCTTGACCTTCATTTTGATCTCCATCACTTGGTATATCATCTTGAGTATTATCCCATTTTTTGGTAATTACAGCCTGATGCTCAGGTGCAATGTTCTGTTGCTCGGGAACGATACACTGTTGCTCGGGTAGAGTGTTAGGTTCTTTAATATAAACAAACTTGTTGTAGTCCTCTGGTTCTCTTCTTCTTTCCTTATCATTCTTTTCTACAAATTCATCTATCTTTACATTTTCATTTTCAATGATCTTGTTAGATGACTTGTTAAGACACTTATAAGCCTTGCTTTTGGTGGAATACCCTAGAAAAATACTGTCATCAGTTTTGGAGTCAAGCTTTCCATTTCTATCATCCTTGAAAATATAACATTGACTACTAAAGATTCTTAAGTAACTTACATTGGGTGTGTAACCATACCAAACCTCATTGGGTGTCTTCTTTTCAACTTATTTGACTTACTTATTTTCAAAGAAGATTTGAATATAGATTCTATAGATGGTAAGAAACTATTATCAAAGTTATTCATCTTAAATGAAATTAGTCTACCAATCAGACTATCTAGAGTAACTGTATTTTTTGCAACTGCTCTCATTTCTTGAATAGAAGAAACTCTAATAGCATAGACAGGAAGTAAGGTTCTTAAGATTTTACTTACCACTATCTCCTCTTCAAGTACACCTCTAGCTTCTCAGATAGCATTAACTACCTCTTTGATTCTGCAACTATACTGAGTGATATTTTCTCCTTCTTTCATCCTTAGGTCATCAAACCTCCCTCTTAGGCTTTCTGCCTTGGCTCTTAATACATTAGCATCTCCTCCATGTACCATATTCAACTTTTCCCACATTTTCTTTGTAGAGTTGCATGTTTTGACATCTTCAAACTTAGTATTGGATAGTGAGGAAGCAAGTTCTATCATCATGAAATTATGCTCATGATTTTCTCTTAATTTCTCAAGAGTGTGAGGTCCTGTAGGCAACACATATTCAGTATCAAGGTGTTGAGTAACATCATTACCAATACATGATAGGTGGAGTCTTATTCTACTTTTCCATGATGCAAATTTGTATTTATTCAACTTGGGCACATCTCGTTTGTTTATCTTGTGATGTTTTTCTTGATCTATTAAACTCCATTTCTAAGCACACGAGCTCTGATACAAATTGTTAGTAATAACTAAGAGGGGGGTGAATCAGTGGCCTCAAAAATATTCCAATTAATCAAACAAAAAACTTAGTACCACAATATTAATCCTCTAGTTATCTTCAATCCTACAAGATGTATGCCTTCAAATAATCATATCAAATAACTACTACTCGGAGTTATCTTTTAAACCTTATTCTTTATGTTTACCAAATAGCAGTCTTTTCATTTACCAAAAAAAGTAAATAGCTTAGTGTATACCAATCAATCTAGATTAGTTATATGTAATGAAAAACACTAAAGTAATGACTCATAAACACATTGACACATGGATTTTTAACATGGAAACCCTATTAAGGGAAAAACCACTTGGGACCGGTAACCGAAAATTTTCATTCTTCTAAAGTGAGCTCGGTGAAGAGCCAACCCTGTTAAAGGTTAAAAACACACTGTTATTTGTTGATGACATTAATTTTTCATTAGTATGAAAAGAAAACTTTCAGTAAGTATAAACCAAAAGAAAGGACAAATAGAAAACTGAAAATGCAGATACAAGAGATCACCAAAAATTCCTAAGTACAAAGAAAACTGACAACACAATTTTGTGTGTAAATTGAGATTGAAAAATGGAAAGGATAAAGAGGAACCTGAAAGTGGAACCCGACAAGCATGTCATATTATAAACTGAAAGAATATTCACAGAGGAAGCTAAGAGATAGTTCAAGTAGGAACACCAAAAATCAGTCAAACTGACTTCAGAGCATAACCGACCGACAGGTACTGAAAGTTAGTTGCAGCCTGCAAAAAGTGGATCTGACTTCCACGTCAGATAAAATAGTCTTATCCTATTTATAGAATCTTGATTTGTTTTTAAAACCATTTCTTTAGGGACAAGAAACATGAATGTAAGTTCTTTAATCAGTGTAAATAATTTAGAACACATAGACTAGGAGATCAAGGTAAAGTTGTAAACCTGTGATCTTAGAGTTAACATTGTTTTACGTGAAACTTGATTAGGGCAATCCATCTTATAAATAGATGATGCAATTATTCATTCATGTATGATGTGAGAATGGATGAGAGGATGAATGAAGCATACAAGCACATCTATGGATCATATTGAAAGTTTCAAGAACCAGAACAACAAAAGGTGAATTTGGTTATCAAGATCCAAGAACAGAGGCTACCAAGCATCAGAGGTATTATTCAATCACAATAGGTGATATAATTATTTATGTTTACTTGAATGGATCTATAATATGAAATAACAGATTGCATACACCAGTTCAAATTGTAATTTTCTTACATTCTAACAAGTGAAGCAAAGTTTAAAAATCCTTAACAGTCCAACTATAAATATCTTAACCGAGTGCACACTTAATAATGTTGCTAAAGCTCTTAACCAGGTAGACTTTAATAGGTCTCCATAGATAATATTAACTAGGTAGATCATCAAAAGTGATCAAATTGTAAGCGTTATTGGCCCCTTCCAATCTACAGATAGTGAAGAATTTGTGGGTTCCATCCCCACTGTAGTTTTTACTTCCTAACAGGATTTTTATGCGATATCATATCTTGTGTTATGTGTCAATTACTTTCATGAATGTTTCTATGAATTTTCACATGTATGGTTAAGTTTATGAATTGATATATCTTACATCAAGATAGTATAGAACAGATGGTTGGATAAACATTTGATAACTTAAAGGATAAAGGTTAAAAGATACAAAAATTTTAGAGGTATTGATTCACCCCTCCCCTCTTAGTACACACTTCCCATTAATTCCAACAATTGGTATCAGAGCCAAGTCTCTTCTTTGGAAAAGCTTAAAGTCTTAAGATAAAATATCATACAATGGAGAAGTACAGACTTGACAAGAATATTGAAAATAAGAAACTAGAAATTTAGATCTTTTATGAGCAGTATAAAGAATCTAGAATCACTATGAGACAACTATTAGATGAAAGAAAGATTATGGCATCTCATTGTAATGAAATAGATTATCATGAGGAAGAGATACTAGATTTATTTGAGTCTTCAGGATCAACTACAAGAAAAGCATCAGACACATCAGAAGAAAGCATCACGAGCCTAAATGAAATCAATCAACATCTGGCTGGACAAGTTAAATCTCTACAAATCAGTCAAGAGAGAAAGATGGTAAGAATGATTGATGTCATGAATAGTGCTAGACAAGCTGAACAAGAAATAACACTATCTATTGATGATAGAAGGAATATTACAGAAAATATACAAGAGAAATATTTTGAAATACAAAGACTTACACAGCATCAAGATGAGATCACAAATCATACTTATGAGTCAAGAGGCAAACAGAATGAGTGTTGAACTCATTGAAAGAATAGAAGCTATCGGTGAGCTAAGGGATGAGAATGAAAATTTGAAACATGAAATAATAATTCAGCAGTAGCATAATGCAATTATCAAAAAAGTTGAAGAAAGAAATAAAAGAATAGATGATTTTCTTGAAGAAAAATGAAGAGTCAACAACAACACTGGTCTAGGATTTACCGAGAATGGAGAATCACCCAATTAAGCTGATCCAAAGAATGTCTATGCAAATCCAAGACCAAGAAAATTGACATGCAATCACTGTGGAAAGCATGGCCACACATCAAATAATGTAGAGGCAAAATGAAAGGTATTCCTAAATCCACATCTTCATTCATAGGATTTTGTTCTAAATATAACAAGAAAGGACATAAAGCATACGAATGTAAGTCTAAGATGAAACAACCAAAGAAGGAAACCTACATGGAAAAATATTTTCCTACATGCAAAATGAATAGGCACACAATTGTTGAATTCTAGAAAAAGAAAAGGCAAGCATTGAAGCCTAAAGGTCAAGAAACTCCCTATCAATTGAAAAGAGTCAGTAACCAGTATGTATGGGATTATAACACATGGAAAAATTGAACAGCATGTGGAAGATTTGGTCACATTGCTAAAAACTATATGAGATAGTGGACTAGAAAGTATAGAGGCTAGAATAACCCCAGAATGGCATGCTTACACTGTCATAAAGTTGGTCATATCAAGAAAGACTGCAGAGATCGAATGAAAGAGACCAACACATATCCCAATGGAAACACCATTGAAGACATCCAGAGAATGAGAGACAAATTGTGGAGAAAAGCTTCAAACAATGATGAAGTTGGACCAAGAAATGCAAATGGTGGCAACCCATCCAATGGATCTGGTGACATCACCACACCCACCTAAGTAGTACAAGTAAGTATGGAACTGCATTACACTTTGTATTATTTTACAACAGTTCCATAATATGTTGATGAAATGCAAAATTAGCATAAGTAAAGATGCATCAGGATATTACTTGTTAAAATATGTGATAACTATTTTATTGAGAAATACATATCAAAATCCATCAGTATACGCTCAAAGCTAAAACTTCTTACACTTACCCAAAATCATCGGTTAACATGTTAAAGCAAAGTTGCTAGTGTAAACCAAAACTTGTCGGTAATAAAGAAAAGTGAATAAGTTGTTTACACACAACACTGAAACATGTCGGTAAAAGAAAAGAGTTAAATGACCACCTCAAA
The DNA here is from genome assembly GCA_018584345.1 of Thuja plicata. Lineage (NCBI taxonomy): Eukaryota > Viridiplantae > Streptophyta > Pinopsida > Cupressales > Cupressaceae > Thuja > Thuja plicata. The sequence continues at coordinate 1,965,910 of MU227576.1, read as the reverse complement.
ATGTCATGTTGTCATCAAAGAGAAGTTAATGTTCAAACTGAAAAACTCCATCTTCAAACACTAAAGAGTGGTTGAGCATTAATGACTCACTTTTTAGGGAAAATGCCTATAAAAGGGCGATGGAAGGGTTTCATTATTCACAATGACCAGAGAAGAGTGACAAGAGAAAAAATTGAGCAAACAACAAACAACATCATAGAGTGACCTCAGCTCTACCCAGAGCAATCCAATAGATCAGTGACCACTGTAGGTGTAAATAGTAAGTTTCTACGACAACCAAGAACTTTGTTTATGCATTTTTTAGAAAGGCCTAAATTTCTCTAAAACAATGGCCGCAACCTCAAGAACCACCAAGCAAAAGAACATCAAGAAGGATGAGGTTAAACTCAATAAGAACTCTACCTCTAAGGAACCTCACTACAATATTTTCCCTGAGGTTTCATCACAACTCAACAATGCTGGAGCATTCTCGCAAATACCAGCTAGGGTTTTGCTCATCAAAGACGTGCAATCTTACATCCACTATAAGATTGTAGAAATCAGTGACTTAGAAGTGGAAAAAGCTTACAAGAAGTTGTGTAATGAAGATGGATCCATAAAAGATGAACACAAACACATATAGGTTAAAGGGCTCACTAATTCCCTATTGTTCCTGAAGGCATTAAAAACTGAGTGGATTCAGTTAGTACTGACCCGAATGCACAATCACAAGCTATGGTTGGATGAGCCTAAAATGGTAACCCAAGATGTTATCCATGCAGTCACCAGTTAGCCTATAAATGAGAAGGTAAAGGCATTGAAACACCCACCCAAGGCTAAGATTGAGAAGAACACTAGAGAAAAATGTGATGACAGAGGACTGAAGGTATCAAATATAACCGATGATGAACTTAAATTTGAAGCATGTGTTCTAGGTTACAAATTCTTCCAAGAAAGTAGGATGAACAACATAGCATCTAGTGCAGTAGATACAACATACAATATTGTAAAGAAAGGTACTCAGTTGGATCTGTTGGCACTTCTACTGAGCTAGCTAGAAGAGAACATGAGAACAACAAGAAATGATAAGACAAATACATGTAAGTTTGGATCACTTATCATGTGTATTTTCTTTTACTTTCAATAAACATTTCCATTAGTAGGAGATGTAAAATGGGATACCACAAAACTAGTCACCATGCAGATCAGTGAATACATAACATCACTAGGGTACAACTTTGAAACAATCATGGATGAATACTTTACAGAATTCAAGGACTAAATGTAGAAAAGGGTAAGGATCCCTGAGCAACTTATAGAGAAATTTAAGAATGATATATGTTTTATGGTTGAAATCGACCACACATACATCAAACCTATTGTACCAAGGAAAAAATGGTTACAACCTCTGAAATATAAGGTAAATATTGATCAAGCATCTAAGGCAATCGATGCATTAAAAAATGAACCATTAGACAAGAAACAACCAAAGTTCATAACCTATGACAAGGCCAAATCAAGAATCAAATCTGGTTAGGTTGTAAAGAAAATAGAAAGGAAAAAGGATAAAATGGTCAATAACCTAAATAAAATACTGTCGGTAATAGAAGAAGAAATCGAATAGGAAGAAGAATCTGACAAGGAGGAAGAGACCAAGGCTAGTCACCCATTGCTGAAGCTGCAGAAAAGAATGACTCTAAGGCCACAGAGTCAGATTCACCACCCCCTCCACTAGCAAAGAATCCAAGAACCACATATGCTTCAATAACAATAAGCCAAATAGCTAAGGACTCAAGTCCTTCACCCTTGAAGAAAGAAAAAGTTACAACCTACAAGATGAAAGCGACCACACAGAAAAGAGGTTCATCAAAAAGAAAAAGGTTCGTTCAAACAAGGGAAGATATTGAGGACACCAAACAAGGTGAATGTGTTCAAGAAGAAAATATTAAGGTTCCAAAAAGCATTGATGAGGTATGAAAATCAATTTAAAATTTAGGATCTATTACAGATTCTAAGATAAGAAGATGGCTAAAACTGGATCCAGAAGATCAAAACAAAGTTGAAGATGCCATCATTGCAAATATGTACAAATTCAAGTACGTACCAATTCAATTCAAAGGTAATAGTGTACCAAGGGAACTCTTGGATAGATTATATTCCAGATGGACATTTGCATTAAAGAATGAAAAGGAGATAAGGGAAAGAGTACTTGTTTCTCTTATGCCTCCCAAACCCAAGAGGGAAGAAATTGACGAGATGATGGAGAATCATAAAAATGAGTTCTCACACAAGTTGATAGCCTATAAATTTATTGAAGGGAGGATTATAGAGCTTGAACAAGAAAGTCACAAAAAGTGAAGTAAAATACTCAATAGACCTATTGAGGAAGCTAGCCCCAAAAAATACCTACAAAAGAAAGATGAAAATCAGGCAACTCAAGAACACATAATAATCAAAGATGCACAAGATGACACATCAGTTGAGTTAGATATAGAAGAAATGAACACAATTAGAAACAAGAATGTGGATGTTGCAGATGAAACATGGTCGGATACCACTAAGGACAACATTATGGATAACACAGTTATCGATATAAGTGATGACCCAGTAGAGGAAATACAAAAGGATGAAGATGTAACTATTACAAAGGATAAGACCGATGAGTAGGACACAACATTTGATACTTCATAGTTGAACGTACCAGGGAACATGCCAATATTGATGCAAGCCATCAACATACTTCAAGAAACAAACAAGTCACCTGATAAAGATTCAAGCATTTCCAAGGATACAGGGGATGAAGGAAAGCAAGATAGCACCGATGAATAGAATGGCATTGGAGACACTCATATTGTAACCAGAACTACCAAGGTTGCATAAGGATGTTTATAGCAAACAGATGGAGACACCACTGAGAAGGATGGACAAAAAAAGGAAGATGAAGCTAAGAACACCGATGAAGGAGGAAAAACCAAAGATAGCACTCCTGAGGAAACCAAAAAGGTTGCTACATATAATGTAAAGGTTGATGTGGAGATGTCTACAGAAAATTGAAAAGTTGACACCAAAAAAAATCGGCAAAAAGAGGAAAAACCACAAGTAACTTCATCTAGCACCACAGACAAAGCTGAGAAGATGGCTATGGTTCTACACTCAAGTGAAACCCAGAAGAAGAAGAAGAAGAAGAAGAAAAAGAAGAAGAAGAAATCCAAAAAGAGTAAGTTGGAAGTCACTTTTGATGACATGCAACTGATTGAATGTTTGAAGATGTTAAGTTGATGATCATACAAGGCATTAAATAAGTTAATGTATTATATTTTCATTGATGTCAAATTTATATAATCTATATGGTCATGGAGATACTGCCAAAGAATTCAAACAACTCATGAATCAAGACTATGCTATCAGTAATGCATATAAGTCAAGTATTCACTAAGTGACTATATAAACTGACAAAGTGCACACCAATGGTCAGAGTAAAAGAACAAATTCATAGTGTTTCTCAATGAGAAAATGCACAGCATTACCAATGAGAAGAGTTACAGTGTTACCCAACGAGAAAAACACAGTGTAACCCAACGTACAAAATTTCAGTGTTGCTTGAAAAAGAAGACAAGGACGGAGATCCTAATGAAAACTAAAGTCACACTAAAAAAATAGTTAGTTATCACCGATGACATTTTGAAGTGTTGACCGAAAGAACAGAGAGTTCAAAAAATGACAAAATGCTTAGTTTTCAAGAAGCTAAAGATAGAATTAACAGATACTTATCATTGTTTTAATCATCCAGATAAAGCTAGAGATAGGTAATTGATTTATAGCTTATTTGTCCAGTTGGAAAGAAGATCTCTTTGAGATAAAACTAGAGTTTGCTTTAAATCTATTGGCGAGAATTGTGGAACATGCCAAGAATCAAGAAAACCAAGAAAATGGGAAATCATGTCTATATAGAGATAAACAAAATTCATTACGAATTGTGGGGTGAACAAGAGAATGGAGGAAAGATGCTAAAGAGAATCTGAAGGAGAAGAAAGTCTTATTTCAGTCCTAATTAACAAGCTAAAGAAAGAGATAGATTATGCAGACACCGACGAACAGTGAGACAACATCACAGAGAAGAACAATGTGGAGAAAAGGTATATAACTAATTATATTGATCAGAGAGGTAATGGACTTACAATAGATCTAAAAATATACAATTGAGTTGTATGTATGAATATATCATTAGTGTTTCATTTTAACCATTGAAGCATCAAGTCTCTTAACCGACGAGGACTTAAAATTCTTTTACAATTCAGATACATCCCAAGGAGTATCAAAAATTTTGATCATGAAAGTAGCATTGGATATGCCCGATACCAATTGACAGGCCAGGTGAGTGTTCGATCAAGGATGATAGCATTAGATGCCAGATACTAGGAGAAAAACTATCTTTTAAATCCTCTAACAAGGTCACACCTAACAATGTGTTTATAACCTTTAATAGGGTTGGATCTTAACAAGGCTCACTTCATAAGAGTGAAAATTTGGGGTGCCGGTCCCAGTGGTTTTTCCCCTAACAGGGTTTCCATGTTAAAAATCCACGTGTTATGTGTTTATGTTTTATTACTTTACTGTTTTACATTTCACATATGCAATTTTGGATTGATCGGTATACTCTGCATATTTACTGTGTTTCGGTAAATAGTCAACTTCTTATAAGTAATCATACAAAAGATAGATTTACAAAGAAATCCAATAATTAGAAAATTGATATACGCATTTCAAGTCATTCATCTTGTAGGACAGAAGATAAATAGAGACATAATTTATGGTTGATTTAAGGATTAATTTTTGAGGCCACTGATTCACCCCCCCCCCCCCCCTCTTAGTTATTACTAACAATTGGTATCACATCTTGTGTGCTTAGAAGGAAGGTTTCAAGACCTAAGCTAAAGATCAAAAGATGAACAGATGAGATGTGCCCAAGTTGAACAAAGATAATTTTTCTTCATGGAAGAGCAGAATAAGACTCCACTTATTAGGTATCGATAATGATGTTACTCAATACTTAGATACTGAATATGTATTTCCCACAGGAGCACCAACAATTGAACAATTGAGAGAGAAGCATGAGCACAACTGCATGATGATAGAGCTTGCTTCCTCACTCTTTAATGTTATATTTGAAAATGTCAAAACCTGCAAGACTGCAAACCAGATGTGAGACAAATTGATGCTTGTACACAGTGGTGACAAGAATGTTTTGAGAGCCAAGGTAGAAAGCCTTAGAGTAAATTTTGATGATCTCAAAATGAAAGAAGGTGAAAACATCACACAATATAGCACAAGAATCAAAGAGGTAGTCAATGTCATCCAAGGAGTTGGAAGTGTACTAGAAGAAGATATAGTGGTAAGTAAAATTCTAAGAACCTTACTGCCTACTTATGCTATTAGAGTATCTATCATTCAAGAAATGAGAGCAGTAGCAAATAGAAATGTTACTCTAGATAGTTTGATTGGAAGACTGATTTCATTTGAGATGAATAACTTTGATAATCGTGTCTTACCAAATATAGAGTCTACATTCAAAACTTATATGAGAATAAGTAAATCGACTCATAAAAACACTATGAGAAAAGATAGTGATAGTGAAAGTGAAGAGGATGATCTTGATAAAATTGAAGCACTTATGGCTAGAAGAATGCAAAGAGGCAAAGTTAAATACAAAGGTAAATTACCACTTGTTTGTTTTAATTGTAAAGAGATTGGACACTTTGCTACAAGATGTCCTAGCAGAAGAAAAGATGATATAAGTAATGACAGAACATTTGAGAAGAAGTCTGACATAGGTGATTATAGAAGCTACCAACAATCAAAAAGAAGAGATTCCTAAGACTACAAGGATAAAGTAAAGAAGGCCAGTTACCTAGCTAAATGCAAATATGATGACACTGACACCAAAACTAATGAATATATCAAGATGGTGTTTGTAGCAGTAAAAGATGATTCAGATGATGATGAAGAAAGGTAAGTAGAAACAACACTCATATCTAAAGTTAATAAAAATGATGTCTGGATCATAGATAGTGGCTACGCACACCATATGACTGGTGATAAACAAAATTTTGAGACTTTCAAATACTATAAAGGTGGTTTAGTTGTTAATCCCTAAGTTTTGTTGATGCTTAGTGACCAACACTTAGTCATTTACTTAGGTATTTTTAGTTGGTTATCACTGTGGCCGAGCTAAAACTATTCAAGGCCAAGCAACATTGCCGAGAAAGAATACAGGTTTCTGAGTTACATCATGTCGAGCTGAGTAGAACAAGTTACATCATGCCAAGCTGAGTAGAATACTTAAGTGCCGAGTGACAGAGATGTTAAGTGCCGAGTAGAACAATTTTTGCATACATGTCAGGATTGATTCAAACTTTGAGGTAAAATGTTTAGGCCGACTTGTATGAGCTTTGGGCTGACCTATGTTAGTATTTAATATTTATCTATGGAGTTATTTATGCATTTAATTATTTTATCCTATGCATGGCATGGATCCAATAAGAAAATTAGAATGTCTTGGAGGCATAAATATTAGATCTTGATCATTGATCTAGATCTCACCAACAAATCCGTAATGACATATAAGATTAATTCTAACCCTATTATGAGAGATATACAAAGAGAAGGGTTGTGTGTTCATGAGAGATGAACAGTGAGTTATTTTGAGAAGAAGCCTAGATCAAGCAGAGTGACAGAGTAGTGAATAGTAGAGTAAAGACATATCAAATTGTGAGATAATAGAAGGTATTGGAAAGAGAAGATTCATCATCAGCATTTGAGTGCATAACAATGGATCACTACTTGAAACATTCTAACAGGTGTATCAGGTGAAATCTCTTAACAGAGTGGTTCTAACAGACCTACTTTAAATCTCTTAGCCAAGTGCTTACTTTATTGTAAGTTGAAATCCTTTCACAAGGTAGATTGTAATAATATTTAGTTCTTAACCGAATAGACCTTTAACCAAGTAGATTACATTTTGTAATCAAACTCTTGTAGCCCTAAAAAGAGCACTTTATTGCTGCAGTAGTGAAGATTTTGTGGGTGACATCCCCACCCCAGTTTTACCTATTTGGGTTTCTGGGTTACCAAAATTCTGTGTTATGGGCTATACGTTTCATGTTGTGGATGCTATCTGATGTTAGGTTAAATTCATATATGTATGAATGTGGATAAATTTGCTTTAAGTGATTAAGTTTTAAGATCTGATTCACCCCCCCCTCTCAGCATCTTGATTTCCCAATATTGTACTTCCAACAATTGGTATCAAAGCACAGTTCTCCTATAAAAGCTTTTAATCATCTTGTGAGTATACATCTTGAGATGGAGGTTTACAAGTTGGGTAAAGTCATTGAGAATCAGAAGATTGAGATTCAGCTAGCATTACATCAGCTTGAGATAGCAAGATAGGAATTGAATAAATCCTTGATAGCTAGGAGAGATTTGGCCAAACAAATGAATGATACTCATTATCAGAAAGATGACACTGCAAATCTATTTTAGAATGGAGATTCTACTGAGAGTGATGTAGCAATTATAGATCTACTGGAAAAGAACAATGTATTGTGTAAAAAAGTTAGGAACTTGAAAAGAGAACAAGAAATGTAGACAGTAATACTATGTGAAGGAGTGGAACAAAAGAAAAAAGTTGAAGATGACAAAGCAATGGCAGAAAAAGATAAAAGAGTGATAACTGTCAGACTTGATGAAAGGACACATGATGTGAAAATGATAAAAATTAATTAGGTTGTCATGGAAAATCAACTACTACTTGAAAATTAGGAGATTAGTAGGAAAGATATGGAAATTATAAATCTGAGATCTAAGAACAATCAATTGAAAGATGATTTGAGATCTGAGAAGGAACTGAATGAAAGGTTGAAAAAACCTAATGAAGCTTTGACTCACTTTGAGAATCTAATGGAAGCATCAAGAAGACCAAAAGATTCTTTTGGACTAGGTCACACTGAACCAAAGACATCTACTGAGAAAGGAGAATCATCTAAGAATGGTGAAAGGAGGAATGAAAAGACAAAGAAAAACAAACTTGTTTGCCAAAACTATGGAAAATTGGGTCATACAGCAAACATTTGTCGAAGCAAGAAAGCTAAGTCCAATCCTAAACCTAAATTCAATGGTTACTATTTTAATTGCAAGAAGTTTGGACATAAAGCACATGAATGTTGGGCTGAAGCAAATGATGCACCTCCTAAACCAAGATTCAATGGTTATTGCTACAAGTGTAAGAAATATGGTCATAAAGCACAAGATTATAGATCCAACGCTAAACAACAATGGACAATTAAGATACAAACAAAAGCACCTAGGAAAGGCAACACTTACAATTGGGATTATAACACAAGGCAGAGTTGTCATTACTGTGAAGAATATGGACATGCACCTAAATATTTCTTAAAGACACATTTCAGAGCAAAATCTAAGAGTTGGATGAATGGAAGCCTATTTTGCTTTAGTTGTTTAAAGATTGGTCACACTAAGAGAGAGTGTAGGACAAGAGTACCTGCTCCTACTGTTGAGGAAATTAGAGCAAAAATGAACCAGACATGGGTAAGGAAAATAGAGCCAAGCAGCAGTGAAACTACTGAAGCCGAGATCACCCAATGTAATGGATCAAGTGATCACACCATCTCTAACTAAGCAATACAGGTATGTAAGGAACTTCATTTAAATTTCAAATCTTACATTAGTTCCTAATATGTAAATGTGCCAAAGTCCATATTTTCATATGTTGAGATGCACCAAGACATGTTTGTGACAAATGTCGAGAAGAGTTAACTGCACTATAGGTGTTGAGTTGGTTGGCCAACTAAGTTTTGTAATGACTGAGTATCGTAAGCCAAGTGGTATGCAAGTTGCGTTAGTCAACCAATGACAGCTATTTTGCACTAACCCAATAGGTAGAGCATTTATTTCTTACCTACCTTGACCTTTCGAGTCTATATAAGGACAAATAATTTATTCTTCATTTTCCCTTGCAATTTTCAGTATTCACAGAGCGATTGAAGAAGTTGCAGAATTTATTTTAGCAAAGTTTGTATTGAAGATCTTGCCAGCATGTCGTCGACAACCCTAAGGTGAACAGTGCAAAGTGCTACTTGTCGAGGTACCCTGTTCTTCATTTTTGAACCCTAATTTCAGATATTATGGCTAGAAGTTATTCTACACCAGTCAAAGGAATGAAGGAGGAGCTGAAGAAAATTAAGCTGGTGTGAAGTGATGCATGTGCACCTCCTAACTTTTGATCTGTTCCTAAAAGCGCAATTTTAGGTGATCTGAATGGATTCCTCTCATCTATTCCACCAAAGGTACTTATGATCTGTTAGCACTTTTTCTTGCAATACTTACCTAATGATGACAGTATACCTAGTATACTCGGATGCAACCTCTTTTAGGAAAGAGAAAGGCTAATTTTTAAGGAATGGATAATATCCTTCTTCATTTTTGAGCTCCACAGACTCAGGCAGGTTTTACCTTTTAAATATTACTGATATCTCAGTCTATTTATTTAGTGGATTGTTTCATTCACTGGTTATGTACCTAAAACCTCACTATAACAACTTATAGAACACTTTAGAGATTTCAATGACTAGTTTGAAACAGAGTACTATAAGCCAGGCTATGGTTTTGAGAACATAAACCAATGAGACCAGGATTTGCATCCTTCTTCCTTTTGATTTCAGGAGGGATAACCTAATGATTCACTCTCTAAGGAATCAATAAACTGGACACTGTCCTGCTGACATAAGTCCTTAATGAGTTCAGATCATTTGTTCTAAAAACTAGATGAAATTGATTAATTTGTATATGACTGAATGGAGAAAACACTTGCTCAGCAAACTCTAGATCAGTGCCTATTCCTTGGGCAAAGAGTCAATGAAAATATATGTCAACAATAAGAAACTAATGCAATACTAAAGAATTCCTTACAAACTTCATACAATCCAGATTGGATGTCTTACAAACAATCTCCTCAACTCAATACTTCTTCATCAGATCTTCACAACTATGTCCTGCTCTCTGAAATCATTTACAAAATTTAACTCTCTCCTTGAGAAAGACTCACAAATGATTAGACACACTACCTTGTAGTAGGTA
>MU227576.1:1938976-1955659 GCA_018584345.1 Thuja plicata | reverse complement strand
TGAAAAAGAAGTATGCTTTACAAATAAAATCTCCAAACCAAATGGTAACTTGTACTGAACCAGGTAAATACAGGAACAAGAACAAGACCAGGAACCTCCACAGGAACCAGAAATAGGAACCTGAAATTAGAACCCTTCTAACAGAAAAGAGAAGAGAATAAATAAGAAGAAGAAGAAACCCTAATCTTCATGAGCAATTGACATCTGTCTCTCCTCAAATCTAACCTTTTACTCATCTTTCCAAGTTTTCAAAATATCTGATATATCTTTAAAATATCTCTTTCATTCTTCAACTAAAAAGTACACCAAATGTGATTTCATCTGCAAAATATCATTAAAATCTGAGAAAATATCTTCTCAGAAAACCTCCCGAAAAGTTCTAACAAATCTGATTTACTTTGTCTATATCTGAATCCACTTTTCTATTCAAAATATCTTTGAAATCTGATACTATTTGCCTTTGAAAATCTGATTTCAAAATTTGACTATAAACCCTCCGGGAAAACCTTTCCTAAAAACTTTGCAATAAAATATTATGCATTTTGTCTCATTTTCCTGTGCAGATCTGATTTATTTTTCCCTTAATATTATGCATATACTATAGCTTTAACCATTATAGTATTTCAATTTTGTGCACATTTTATCCCTTTTTATCCCCTGAAATTCTTCATTCTCTGCATTTTTTACCAGACTTCACCAGAAATTGACATGTCGTGCCCTCTTATTCACTGTCATAAACTGGTCTTTTAACCCTGGTTAGCCTTTTCCTCCTTGCCTCTAGATCGCTAAACATTTTTTCTAACCATGGTCAAATCCGGTGACCATGCGACAACCACAGTCTCACAGTCGCGAGCAAATTTTACCTCATCCGTCAATCCTGGGTGACCTGGCGACTGGCATCCAGTGGCTAATTCTCATCTACTGACCACGCAACTAGTGGCCATCTCCATGTCGCAGCAGTCATCTCTGGCACTTGGCTACTTTGTGACTAACCGCTAGCGGTTAGTCGCCAAGTCTCGGCGGTTATCTCATTGGGTGGCTAACATCTTGCGACTGGGTGACTAACCACTAGTGGTCAGTCGCCAAGTCTCTGAATCCTAGCGGTGATCCTCAATTTTCCTCCCAACTGAGTGACTGGGACTTCTCGTGACCATGCGACCAGCGTCAAGTGTCTATTTTTGTCAAAATTTGTTTACCTTCATTTTTAGGCATGAAAACCGAGGCGGTCGGATGACTAGGCATGCACAGATAGCCTCCTCTTCTTCCTTCAAATCACTATGTTTGCATCTTGGCATATAAACATTTTGAAATCCACTTGTGGGAACAATGTGGGATATTGGTTTTCATGTTTTAAAAGTGATTTTTGAAATTCATCTCAAAATACTGTGCACAACCCATGCATTTCAACCTCCAGCCCTCAAAGGCCCGCCAAGAGCCTATGGGCTCTCTTATTTACCTTTAAAGAAAGAATTTTCATATATAAATACCAAAAATGGCCACCACAGAGTGAATGTGGGACAAAGGAATCTCATTGTTTTTCATTTTCCTGGGAACTTGCTGTATAAACTGCTTGCTAACAGCTTTGTTTTATTGCAAATGATAACCATGAACATGTTTTAATGGCATAGACGGCCCTCCCTATGGTTTAAAATCTACAAATTTTACTTTGAAACTTTGACAAAAAACCTTCCCCCAAATGTTATCGCAGCCTGCTGTGGCCTCACTTTGTAAATTTTTAAACAAACATTGAAAGCATTCCCTCCAAAAATAGCGTGTGCATTTCATCTTTCATGGTGTGAACAATTGGTAAGAAATTTGTCTCTGACTTCCAGTATTACATAGCATCCAAAGTCTGCTGTGCAATGCTTACTCATCTGGTGATTTGCACAAAACATTTATGCCTTTGCAACTTGTATTTACTGCTCTCTACTTTTCAAAATCTGCGCAACCTATCTGTCTGGGCAGCTATAATAAAAAATGCCTGGCTATTACCTTCTTTATCTGCGCATTGACACTTCACACTGGCCCTTGTTTTAAAAACTATGCACTGGGTTTAGTACATAGCCTTCAAAAATAGCGCAGAAACATGACAATGTAGCTCTTAAGTTTATTTATTTTAACCTTTATACAATACAGTTCATTTGGCATTCCCCTACGCTAACCTCCATTGCATTGGAAATGGCATTGTGAGCCCTATCAACAAATACATTATGTGCACACCATTGATTGTCTGATACTTTGAAAATGAATACAACATTTTCAAATAGTTCCCTTTCTTCTAATGGAGTATCCATCAAGTTCCAAAGTTCAATAAAAAATTTCCCAAGGTCGTTCAACTGTAGACAAAAATAAAAACTTCTGAATTCGAATCTTCTTTTCATCAATTAGTGATTCAATTGTCTATGATAATCCTTCCAATGTCTCATTACTTATGTTCTTTAGTTGTCCAAGAACTGAATCATACAAATTCAGATGCACTTCATAGACAGTCTTCCAAAAGTCCATGCACCTCGTTCACATAATCCACATCTTCCACTTCTAATCTCTTATGATGTATGAAGTGTGAAGGATACTATGAAAACTATCTTAATTGTCATCAAATAAACAACTTTAAAATCACCTTTGCAAATTTGAACCTTTAAATGGCAAATGGCTTCCAAAAATGGCCTCAAAAATTCACTGAAACAAGTAAACTAACCTCATCACTTGGAAAGAAGATTCATTCATGTACAATGACTATGCATGCAAGGGGAGCTTTACCAAATTTGTCATTCGGTGCAAGAGGCGAATAATCAAACTTAGCAATTTCAGAATATTATGCAAATGCAAATGTTGAAATAACATAAATCTCCCTCAGATTGACCACTGCAAAATGACTAAATCACATTCTGAAACTTCGCCATCAAGTCAGATAGTACATTCATATGCTATAAAAAATATGCCATAGTCAATTCCTGAAAACCTCACTCAGATAGAAAGATATCTCTCTTGCGAAATGGCCATTCTAAAAACTTTACTCTTTTTCGCACTGCAAACTGAATAAAATGCCTTTGAAACTAAACTTGCAAACCCAACTGATGATACCCTTGAAGTCTGAACCCCTGAACATAGATTTAGTTTCATACAAGGATCGTGAAACTATCACTAACTTTCTTTGATGGTCCACAAATCAAATAACATTAATGTGTAAAGTCAGCACCCACAACACTTTCTGAACCGAAGCACAACATATATACAGAAATTGGGTTTGGAATCGGCAAGGAAAAGTGATATACTAGATTGGTAGAAGTCTAGAAATATTTGGGTGAGTTCACTCTTATGTTTACAATATGAGGGACAAGTCAATTATCCAAAATGTTCACCTGGGTATAGACTTTCAAGAGCTCAAAGTAGGTCACTCAGAAAACTGCATTTAACAGTTTGACACACTGATAGAAACTGCAAACGGAATGGGCTTATCAAACTGACCAAATGGACCTGTCATAACTTGATGATGGATACTCAAGAAGTATTTGACCTCTATAATAGGATACAAAATAAAAATTTTCAATTAGGTCACTAGGTCAAAAGTTATAACCTGTCAAACTAGGCTATTCAGAAATCTAAACAATTGCACAATGCATGATAACAGTAAACTACCAACTTTGAGGGATTTGAAATCTAGTTAGAAAATATCAAAATGACTTGGGATTCAAGACATAGGTTCTTTGATACACATACTCAAAATCCCCAAAGTGGTTGGTCATGACACATAACAGGGTGTAAGAGATTCAAAAGCAAACTAGGCCATTTACAACAGATTGACACTTGAGTAAATATGCAGATTTAGGTGACCCCCTCAAAATGACTACTCCCTAAACATATCAAAATTGAAATTTAGGAGCTGGAAACCACTACATATATCAAATGAAAGGTATTAAAGCCTCTTCCCAATCTGTACCTCATGAAAATCATCCGGGCACCCTTTTCAAGCATTCTAACTGAGCTTTCTCACCAATTTTTTAAGGGTACTTTGCTCATCTGAAAAACTTAACATGCTCACTCAAAATTTGTTCCAAATTTAGGAGTACCAACAGTGGCTCTGACTAAGGATGGTTAAATATAAATTTATACCGAGAACCACAAATCTCTGGAGTAGCAGACCACCCCAAAACTTCAAAATCAGATTTTGTCCTTTTCTCTTTCCTCTTTTCACTTCTCAAAACTGACACCTTTCAAAAAATTTCTCTCTTCTCAAAAATGGGGAAACTTCTAACTGAAAGCAAACACAAAAATGAAAAGGAAAGTGACTATACAATATGTACATCATTTACAAAAAACCTCAAACATCTCGACAACTGAAATCAACACTTGCCTCTATCATAAACTTGATTTTCATTTGCATTTTCCAAAGGTAAGCCGAAAGTATCATTGATATCAGTTTCACAAATTTCAAGTACACCTACAATCTCCTTGTTTGGAAAAAAATAACTCTCTTCATTTTCATAGTGCATATAAAAACCAGACACACTTTCTTCATCTTGTTTACTATGAAAATATACATCAGCATGCTTATGAACACTAATATCAAACTGAAGTTCATCCTCATAAACTGATTTATGCATGCTATCAATCGGAAATATAAAGTGCTCAAACTCTACGTCACCAAATGAGTCATATATGTCATGAATTTGTAACTCACCTTGTGTGTCCAACCAGCATTCAAATGAGTAATCAAACTTGTATTCACACATGTCATCAACATCAGCCTCGAAAATTACTCCACAATTTTTTAGTGTATCTTCACAATCACACACTGAATTAACAACAACATGAAAGTAATCATCATAAAACTTGTTATCACATGCCGGCTGATTTTCAACAATTACTTGATCATATCTTTCATCAGCAAACACAACATTTTCATCATAATCACGGTCACAACAAGAAGAGAAGAAATCTAATTTCTTTTTGTAGTATAACACTGTATCATCATCAAAATCCAAACTAACCAAATCTGAAACTTCATCATGCTTTTCAAAAAACGGATTGATAATTCCATGCAAAGCTCCTTTGTACACATTTTGAAAAATGATGGGCTGATCCATATCAACATCCTCATCATATAGCGGGTTAATAAACACCTTGAAACTACTTTCAACATCATGTGTACTTACAGCAATTGAGGAAGAAAAATCACTTACAACTTCATGGCATTCCTTTGCACAACTAGGTAACTCATCATTATGTGAAATGCATTCTTCAACTATTTCTTTATCCTCATATTGTAATGATGAACTCACTTCAAAACTATCAACTACAAGCTGATTTATACCATGCAGGGATAAAACATCATTTTCAGATTTGGAAGAAAGAACTCTACCTTCATTTTCATGAGAAAAATCACTCCCATCATTGCTCTCTTCTTCCCATGTTGCATCGAACTCGTAGAAAGATGGACAAACACTTTCATTGTCCTCACCTTCACTTGGATAACAAGTTTCAGCCTCATCATCATCACTAGACTGAGGTATATACTGATCACCTTCAATTTCATTTGATGCCCCTTCATTCCACGACAGATCAACACTGGTGTTCTCATCAGTTGAAACATAGCATTCAACTTCTTCATTCCTATAAGACTCCTTCATTTGGGAAACATCAAGTGAATCAACTTTATCACCTACTGATGTAACATTACAAACACGTGTTCTTTTCAACAAAAATATAATCAACTCTTTGTGACAAAGAAACTTCAACAACACATGTTCTTAAGTCTGAAATTTCAACAACATTATTTGTAACAGCAGGGCATACTACATGCTGATATGAATTTGAAACTTCAACATGACATGCTCTTCCACTTTAAAATGCATCTTGCTGGCAAGCACCTCTAGAGAAATAGTTCTTTGTCAGTCCATACTTCATGTTATTTTCAATCTCTATGGCTGCCATGAATGCTTGATGCAAAGTCTTAGCTTCTTTATCCCGCAATAAATATCTCATATCCTTATCAAATGCATCAAAGTAGATAAATAGACACACTTGATCATTGGGTCTACAATTTTCAGGGATATCACTATAAACCTTTCCGAATCTGATGTTAAAATTAGGAACTAGTTCTTCATTCTCAATCCTAATTTGTAACAACTTAGTAAATGCATTATGTACATTTACTCTTTCACCGAATTACAACATGAAGGCTGAATGCAACTCACTCCAAGAGGATAACAAACTTGCTGGTAAAAAAGAAAACCACTCATGAGCATCATCCTTTAAAGTTTGAACAAACAATTTCATATGAACATCTTCATGTGCAATCTCAAAATCACCCATCAAATCAACAAACAACTGAATATGCTGACTTGTTGAATCATGTCGTTTCCCAAAAAATATTGGCAATTTATCTCTAAGTGTATTTAGAATAACATTGGGAAAACCATGTATGCCATTAAAACAAAATGGCATGTACCTTCTAGTAGAGATAGATCTATTGATACTACTGATGGGCTGCCCACTAGGTGAACTGAAATCCTCCATTCTTCGCAGACTCAAGAATTTATTCACCAAAATGAAAATCAGACTTCTATCTTGACGCAGATCTATGATTTCTCCACTAAACTTTTACAACAACATACTTCAATACTTCACATCAAGCATGCTGAAACCTTTTATTACTAAAGTATGTAACCAAACTCAAAAGTTCTCCTAGTTTGTGCTGAAACCACTTAATGGAGAACAACCATTTGTATAATCTTTCTTTCATAAAAAGATGAAGATTACCTAGACCCAAATTGTAGCGGCTGCTCCTTTCTCTCTTGACTGGAAATAAAGAAAATCTAGAGCATCTTTCACATCTCTATCAGGTTCTTTTCTCACAGAGTAGCCACTTCCTTGCAGAGGAAAATGTTTTACTTATTCTTGGATTTCTTTCTAGCCACCACAAAACAACATCAAGATCTTCCAAGATTGTCTATCAGAATTGCAAATTCCTCATATTTTATTTCTAAGCATGCACTGATCAAACAGAAAACTCAGAGTCGCCACTCAAACTCAGTGAGAATTTTATAACAATTTTTTGAATCAGACTCTATACGAATAACCAGACTCTGGGATGATACAGCAAAGCAAGGAAACAACCACCTTAAACTTGTTGTCCTTTATTCCATTCCCCAGTAGAGTCACCAATTTGTTAGCACTTTTTCTTGCAATACTTACCTAATGATGACAGTATACCTAGTATACTCGGATGCAACCTCTTTTAGGCAAGAGAAAGGCTAATTTCTAAGGATTGGATAATATCCTTCTTTTTTTTTGAGCTCCACAGACTCAAGTAGGTTTTACCTTTTAAAGATTACTGATATCTCAGTCTATTTATTTAGTGGATTGTTTCATTCACTGGTTATGTACCTAAAACCTCACTATAACAACTTATAGAACACTTTAGAGATTGCAATGACTAGTTTGAAACAGAGTACTATAAGCCAGGCTATGGTTTTGAGAACATAAACCAATGAGGCAAGGATTTTCATCCTTCTTCCTTTTGATTTTAGGAGGGATAACCTAATGATTCACTCTCTAAGGAATCAATAAACTGGACACTGTCCTGCTGACATAAGTCCTTAATGAGTTCAGCTCATTTGTTCTAAAAACTAGATGAAATTGATTAATTTGTATATGACTGAATGGACAAAACACTTGCTCAGCAAACTCTAGATCAGTGCCTATTCCTTGGGCAAAGAGTCAATGAAAATATATGTCAACAATAAGAAACTAATGCAATACTAAAGAATTCCTTACAAACTTCATACAATCCAGATTGGATGCCTTACAAAAAATCTACTCAACTCAATACATCTTCATCAGATCTCCACAACTATGTCCTGCTCTTTGAAATAATTTACAAAATTTAACTCTCTCCTTGAGAAAGACTCACAAATGATTAGACACACTACCTTGTAGTAGGTATATTTCAGATGCCTTACAAATGAACTAGACTAGAGCATAAACCACAGTCAAAAGAGACAAGACAATAATGAATAGGAACTGCACTGTATTCTCATTAATTCAAGTTGTTTCCAGATATCTAGACAATAAACTCAAGAAGTAAACATGAAAAAGAAGTATGCTTTACAAATAAAATCTCCAAACCAAATGGTAACTTGTACTGAACCAGGTAAATACAGGAACAAGAACAAGACCAGGAACCTCCACAGGAACCAGAAATAGGAACCTGAAATCAGAACCCTTCTAACAAAAAAGAGAAGAGAATAAATAAGAAGAAGAAGAAACCCTAATCTTCCTAAGCAATTGACATTTTTCCCTCCTCAAAACTAACCTTTTACTCATCTTTCCAAGTCTTCAAAATATCTTATATATCTTTAAAATATCTCTTTCATTCTTCCACTGAAAAGTCCACCAAATCTGATTTCATCTGCAAAATATCATTAAAATCTGAGAAAATATCTTCTCAGAAAACCTCTCGAAAAGTTCTAACAAATCTGATTTACTTTGTCTATATCTAAATCCACTTGTTTGTTCAAAATATCTTTGATATCTGATACTATTTGCCTTTGAAAATCTGATTTCAAAATTTGACTATAAACCCTCCGGGAAAGCCTTTCCTGAAAACTTTGCAATAAAATATTATGCATTTTGTCTCATTTTCCTGTGCAGATCTGATTTATTTTTCCCTTAATACTATGCATATACTATAGCTATAACCATTATAGTATTTAAATTTTGTGCACATTTTATCCCTTTTTATCCCCTGAAATTCTTCATTCTCTGCATTTTTTACCAGACTTCACCAGAAATTGGCATGTGGTGCCCTCTTATTCACTGGCATAAACTGGTCTTTTAACCTTGGTTAGCCTTTTCCTCCTTGTCTCTAAGTCACTAAACATTTTTGCTAACCCTGGTCAAATCTGGCAACCACGCGACAACCACAGTCTCACAGTCGTGAGAAAATTTTACCTCATCTGTCAACCCTGGGCGACCTTGCGACTGGCATCCGGTGGCTAATTCCCATCTGGTGACCACGCGACCAGCAACCATCTCCATGTCGCAGCAGTCATCTCTGGCACTCGGCTACTTCGTGACTAACCGCTAGCGATTAGTCACCAAGTCTCGACAGTTATGTCCTTGGGTGGCTAACATCTCGTGACTGGGTGACTAACTGCTAGTGGTTAGTCACCAAGTCTCTGAATCCTGGCAGTGATCCTCAACTTGCCTCCCGACTGAGCAACTGGGACTTCTTGCGACCATGTGACCATGGTCAAGTGTCTGTTTTTGTCAAAATTTGTTTACATTCATTTTTAGGCACAAAAATCGAGGCGGTTGAATGACTGGGTGCGCGCGGATAGCCTCCTCTTCTTCCTTCAAATCACTATGTTTGCATCTTGACATATAAACATTTTGAAATCCACTTGTGGGAACAATGTGGGATATTGGTTTTCATGTTTTTAAAGTGATTTTTGAAATTCGTCTCAAAATACTTTGTACATCCAATGCATTTCAACCTCCAGCCCTCAAATGCCTACCAAGAGCCTCTGGGCTCTCTTATTTACCTTTAAAGAAAGCGTTTTGGTATATAAATACCAAAAATGGCCAACAGAGTGAATGTGGGACAAAGGAATCTCATTGTTTTTCATTTTCCTGGGAACTTGCTGTATAAACTGCTTGCTAACAGCTTTGTTTTATTGCAAATTGAAACCATGAACATGTTTTAATGGCATAGATGCCCCTCCCTATGGTTTAACATCTGCAAATTTTACTTTAAAACTTTGACAAAAAACCTTCCCCCAAATGTTATCGCAGCCTGTTGTGGCCTCACTTTGTAAATTTTTAAACAAACATTGAAAGCATTCCCTCCAAAAATAGCGTGTGCATTTCATCTTTCATGGTGTGAACAATTGGTAAAAAATTTGTCTCTGACTTCAAGTATTACATAGCATCCAAAGTCTATTGTGCAATCTTACTCATCTGGTGATTTGCACAAAACATTTATGCCTTTGCAACTTGTATTTACTGCTCTCTACTTTTCAAAATTTGCGCAACCTATCTGTCTGGGCAGCTATAATAAACAATGCTTGGCTATTACCTTCTTTATCTGTGCATTGATGCTTCACACTGGCCCTTGCTTTAAAAACTATGCGATGGGTTTAGTACATAACCTTCAAAAATAGCGTAGAAACATGACAATGCAGCTCTTAACTTTATTTATTTTAACCTTTATACAATACAGTTCATTTGGCATTCCCCTACGCTGCCCTCCATTGCATTGGAAATTGCATTGTGAGCCCTATCAACAAATACATTATGTGCACACCATTGATTGTCTGATACTTTGAAAATGAATACAACATTTTCAAATAGTTCCCTTTCTTCTAACGGAGTATCCATCAAGTTCCAAAGTTCAATCAAAAGTTTCCCAAGGTCGTTCAACTGTAGACAAAAATAAAAACTTCTAAATTTGAAGCTTCTTTTCATCATTTAGTGATTCAATTGTCTGTGATAATCCTTCCAATGTCTCATTACTTATGTTCTTTAGTTGTCCAGGAACTGAATCATACAAATTCAGATGCACTTCATAGATAGTCTTCCAAAAGTCCATGCACCTCGTTCACCTAATCCACATCTTCCACTTCTAATCTCTTATGATGTATGAAGTGTGAAGGATACTATGCAAACTATCTTAATTTTCATCAAATAAACAACTTTAAAATCACCTTTGCAAATTTGAACCTTTAAATGGCAAATGGCTTCCAAAAATGGCCTCAAAAATTCACTAAAACAAGTAAACTAATCTCATCACTTGGAAAGAAGATTCATTCATGTACAATGACTATGCATGCAAGGGGAGCTTTACCAAATTCATCATCCGGTGCAAGAGGCGAATAATCAAACTTAGCATTTTCAGAAGATTATGCAAATGCAAATGTTGAAATAACATAAATCTCCCTCAGATTGACCACTGCAAAATGACTAAATCACATTCTGAAACTTCGCCATCAAGTCAGATAGTACATTAATATGCAATTAAAAATATGCCATAGTCAGTTCCTAAAAACCTCACTCAGATAGAAAGATATCTCTCTTGCAAAATGGTCATTCTGAAAACTTAACTCTTTTCCGCACTGCAAACTGAATAAAATGCCTTTGAAACTAAACTTGCAAACCCAACTGACGATACCCTTGAAGTCTGAACCCCTGAACATAGATTTAGTTTCATACAAGGATCATGAAAATATCACTAACTTTCTTTGATGTTCCACAAATCAAATAACATTAATGTGTAAAGTCAGCACCCAAAACACTTTCTGAACCGAAGCACAACAGATATGCAGAAATTGGGTTTGGAATCGGCAAGGAAAAGTGATCTACCAGATTGGTAGAAGTCTACAAATCTTCGGGTGAGTTCACTCTTATGTTTACAATACAAGTGACAAGTCAATTATCCAAAATGTTCACCCGGGTATAGACTTTCAAGAGCTCAAAGTAGGTCACTCAGAAAACTGCATTTGACAGTTTGACACACTGATAGAAACTGCAAACGGAATGGGCTTATCAAACTGACCAAATGGACCTGTCATAAATTGATGACGGATAATCAAGAATTATTTGACCTCTATAATAGGATACAAAATAAAAATTTTCAATTAGGTCACTAAGTCAAAAGTTATAACCTGTCAAACTAGGCTATTCAGAATTCTGATCAATTGCACAATGCATGATAACAGTAAACTACCAACTTTGAGGGATTTGAAATCTAGTCAGAACATATCAAAATGACTTGGGATTCAAAACATAGGTTCTCTGATACACATACTCAACATCCCCAAAGTGGTGGGTCATGACACATAACAGGGTGTAAGAGATTCAATAGCAAACTAGGCCATTTACAACAAATTGACACGAGTAAAAATGCAGATTTAGGTGACCCCCTCAAAATGACTACTCCCTAAACATATCAAAATTGAAATTTAGGAGCTGGAAAGCACTGCATATATCAAATGAAACGCATTAAAGCCTCTTCCCAATCTGTACCTCATGGAAATCATCCGGGCACCCTTTTCAAGCATTCTAACTGAGCTTTCTCACCATTTTTTTAAGGGTACTTTGCTCAACTGAAAAACTTAACATGGTCACTCCAAATTTGTTCAAATTTAGGAGTACCAACATGATCCACGATGTTAGATCTTGTTACATGGTTAAGGTTGGTGAAGTAGGTGATATTGAATTGAGGGAATCCTACAACAAGTTGTACGAAAATGGAGTTCTGAAGGATGAATTCAAGCATTTAGCCAACAAAGGGTTAACTTGTGCCCTAGATTTTCCGCCAGATGTCAAAGATGAATGGATTAAGGTTGTTCTAATCTGTGTTCATAATATGCATATATGGATGGACAATGGACCAGTTAGGATCACCAAAGACATTATTCATTGAGTAACTGGATTTCCTGTTGTCAGCGGAAAATGAATGATAAGAGATCAAAGTAAAGAAGAAATAGCAGCTAACATAGGAGCTGTCTGGAATAAGAGAGGTATGACTATCTCTACAATTGAAGATTTAGAACTTTACTTTAGAGTGAGAGTGATTGCACATAAGTTCTATTAGTCAAGCTGACTGGATAGTGTTCCCTACACAGCAGTAGACCAAGCATGGAAGATAGTTAAGAAGAATCACACCTACGACCTTGTCGAGCTGCAATTGACACAACTAGCCGAGAACCTACTATCGATCAGAAAAGCTAAGAGCTCATCATGTAAGTTTGGTTCTTTACTATTTTTCATATTCTTCTATGTACAGAAGTCATTTCCTACACTGGGAAATATTGTTTGGAAGAAGGACAAACCTATTACTATGCAGATTAGTGAATGTATTCAGCAATTAGGCAATAATTTCAATAGTATTATGGGAAATTAATTTGTGGAATTCAAAAAGAGAATGAGGTTGAGATCTAGAATTCCTAGTTCACTTGTGGAAAAGCACTATGAGGAGATATGTTTTATAGTTGATACAAATTACACATACATTCAGGCTATGACACCTAGGGTATCATGGCTAGAGCCATTTTCCTATGAAGTTAACATTGATGAAACATCAGCAGCTATCACAACACTCCTAGAAAAGGAGATTGATACAAAATCAAAGAGATTTGGAAATTATGATGAAGCTACGACAAAGATATCTATTAATCTAAAGGCAGGAACCATGGAGAGAAAGAGGAAAAAGATTGTGAAGAATCTGAATAAAATGGTTGGATTTTTGAGTGATGAGGAGCCAGAGGATGCACCTCTAGGCATATCTACTAGACAAGGAGAAGATATATCTAAAGAAGAAGAAGAAAGAGTAAGTGAATCTGAGGAAGAGATTCATTTTAAGGAAAAAGGAAAGAAACCAGCAGTAGCCAAGGTAACGAAGCCGAGCCAAGAAAAACCTAAAGTTACCCTTCCCATTGCCAATCATCCAAGGACAAGGGCATCTGCTGCTACATTTATAGTAGTGCAGAAAAAAGTATATGCAAAGAAGGTTGAAGAGAGTAGTTCTGGATCAAAGACTAAACTTGCAACAAAGGCTGTGCTGAGCCTACAAGTAAACAGACCAAGAACTAGGAAACTACATTTGGAGCTAGAAAGTGATGAAGAAAAGACTGAAACTGATGAACCCAGCAACATACCATCAACACCATTCAAAAGACCCAATAATAATAATGAGGTATGTGAGAATTTGAGGAATTCTATAGGGTTATCTGGCTTTAATTTTATCAAGTATGAGAAATTGAAGGTAGAAGATAAGCATAAAGTTCAGGAAGCTCTACTAGATATGATGAGAAATTTCATGTTAACTCCTATACAGATAGGAAACAATGTGTCGACTGAACTATATGAGTTTCTATCTAGCAAATAGGAATTTTCATTTACTACTGAGAGATAGATTAGAGAAGGTACATTAGCTAAGGTTATCCCTGAGCTGACTAAGAAATAGAGAGATAAATTTATTGAGGAGTACAAGCATAATTTCAACCTAAACTCAGAGGATATGCTATTTTAAAAAATGATATTGAAAGTGTAGTACAATAGAGTACAATGATATGGAAGGAAACCTTTGGATTGATAGCTCCACAAAAGGATAAAACAGATGAAGGTACATCTGAGAAGAAGGATAAAGAAGTGGAAACCACCCCTGCACCACAAAAAACAAAAGATCAAATTGCTACTGAGCCTGACAAGACTGAAGAAGAACCAAAAGAACAAACAGATATAGTAAACACTATTGATCTAATAGTAGACAGTCCAATTGACATCACAATTGATGACTCTAGTAATTTGGATGCCGAGGGTCAGGATGAGCTGAGAGATACAAGTAAGAATCACCTATTAAGGCTACTCAGGCTGAAGGACAGAAGAGTATAGAGAAACCTAAAGATAAAGTTGAACAAAAGAAAGCATAGAAGGAGAATACAGATGAACAAGAGGTAAATATACAAAATTCACCTGTTTTAGAGGTTGTGAAAACAATTTTAGATAGTAGAGAGGAGATGAGAGATGCTGACAATGAGCCTAAGGAACAAGAGGTAGTGCAAGTGTTGGTTGATTTACCACACTCTGCATCATCCACTCCTAGTGGACCTAAAACAAGAGATATGCCTGATCAACAGGAAATTTTGACCGAATTGAAAGATGCAATGGTGACTACTACTACAATAGGAAAATATATTAAGGAAATGAAGTTGAGTAGTAGCTCACCTAAATTCAAGAGGAGGAAGGTTATGAAGAAGAAGTCTCCCATTCTTGATGTCACATTAGATGAAGTGATTATGATTCCACCCAATGTTTTATCTTATGAACAGATTGAGACTCTTCAAGAATTACTCAAGAGGAAGAAAAGGCAGGAAGAAATGTAAAGAGAGCAGAAGCAAAAGTAGGTGTTACATGACATCAAGGATATATTTTTAAAATATTTTGACATGGAAGATGAAAATCCTCAAGCTCCTATTCTTGAATAGTTAGTTCATATTGTGCAAAAGGTAAATGATGACAACATTGAATCTAATGAAAATATATTGCAATGGTCTGAGATGAAATTTGAGAACAAAGTACTGGCAAAAATCTCAGGAGAGATTGCGACAAAGCAGGTTGAACTTTCTTCTCTTGTGGAAATTTGGGAGGAAGTTGCAACTAATGTTTATTCTTTGTATTATAAATTATGTGATGTTGAATTCTTCACAAAGGATAATCTACAGGCCATAGAGAAATTGCAATTAGACTTGAAGCCAACTGGGAGTTCACTGAGTATGGATGCTAGCACTAGCTCCTTACATTTTAACAGATTGACTAATGCACAAATGAGAATATCCGAGCTCATGGCTGAAGATGGTCGGATAAAGGCCAAATTGATTACTATTCAAACCAACTTGATACCTCATCTGGAGGTAATTTAGAAAGAACTTTCAGCTGCAAAAGAATTGGTTAAGAGAAATGCAGATCTCTCTACTGCAGAAAGTTTAGTAAGTCTAACTGTCGAGCTAGAAGTCAAATTAGAGGTTATAAAGTTTGTTAAGGACAGTTGGGACACTGCATTTTCTTCCACCTTACAAATTCATAAATATTTTTTGGATAAGTACAACTTTACCCCACCTAAAATAAGTGACAAAAAAAAGGGGGAATATGACAAGGATACAACATAAGAAGAACAGTATAGGTATAATTGTAAATATTTCTTTTTGAAGGCATGTATACTATGTAAATTCTTGTATATAGTATGGAGTACATTCCTAGGGGGAGTGTAATTAGGCAACATTCTGGATGAAATGAATTGAAATTATAAGTGTGTTTTTGCCACTAATATAAAAGGGGGAGATTGTTAATCCCTAAGTTTTTTTGATGATTAGTGACCAACACTTAGTCATTTACTTAGGCAGTTTTAGTTGGTTAGCACTATGGCCGAGCTAAAACTATTCAAAGCTGAGAAGCATTGCCAAGCAGGAATATAGGTTGCCAAGTTGCAACATGCCAAGCCGAGTAGAATGAGTTACATTATGTCGAGCCAAGTAGAATACTTAAGTGTCGAGCGACAGAGATGTTAAGTGCTGACCATAACAGTTTTTGCATACATGTCAAGATTGATTCAAACTTTGAGGTAAAATGTTTAGGCTGACTTGTATGAGCTTTGGGCCGACATAAGTAAGCATTTAATATTTATCTAAAAAGTTATTTATGCATTTAATTGTTTTATCCTATGCATGGCATGGAGCTAATCAGAAAATTAGAATGCCTTGGAGGCATAAATATTAGATCTTGATCGTTGATCTAGATCTCGCCAACAGATCTGTAAAGACATAAAATATTGCTTCTAACCCTATTATGAGATATATATAGAGAGAAGGGTTGTGTGTTAATGAGAGGTGAACAATGAGTAATTTTGAGAAGCCTAGATCAAGCAGAGTGACAAAGCAGTGAGTAGCAGAGTAAAGACATATCAGATTGTGAGATCATAGAAGGTATTGGAAAGAGAAGATCTGTCATCAGCATCTGAGTGCATAACAAAGGATCACTACTTGAAACATTATAATAGGTGTATCAGGTGAAATCTCTTAATAGAGTGGTTCTAACAGACCTACTTTAAATCTCTTAGCCGAGTGCTTACTTTATTGTAAGTTGAAATCCTTTCACAAGGTAGATTGTAATGATCTTTAGTTC
>MU227576.1:1920727-1938926 GCA_018584345.1 Thuja plicata | reverse complement strand
CAGGTGAAATCTCTTAATAGAGTGGTTCTAACAGACCTACTTTAAATCTCTTAGCCGAGTGCTTACTTTATTGTAAGTTGAAATCCTTTCACAAGGTAGATTGTAATGATCTTTAGTTCTTAACCGAGCAAACCTTTAACTAGGTAGATTGCATTTTGTAATCAAAATCTTGTAGCCCTAATAGGCACACTTTATTGTTGTAGTAGTGAAGATTTTGTGGGTTTCATCCCCACCCCATTTTTACCTATTTGGGTTTCTGGGTTACCAAAATTTTGTGTTATGGGTTATATGTTTCATGTTGTGGATGCTATCTGATGTTATGTTAAATTCATATATATATGAATGTGGATCAATTTGTTTTAAGTGATTAAGTTTTCAGATCTGATTCACCCCCCCTCTCAGTATCTTGCTTTCCCAATATTGTACTTCCAACATCAGTAAGAATGGGTAATGACACACCTTGTCCAGTTGAAGGTAGAGGAACCATAATGTTGAATAACCAGATAAAATGTGAAAACGCTTATTGGGTAAATGGATTGAATTATAATCTATTGAGTGTTTCTTAGTTGAATAATTTAGGTCACAAAGCAGAATTTGAAAATAAGAAGGCAAATATCTTCAATAAATTAGGAAATCTAATTGGTACTGGTGAGCAGACAAAAGGTAACTTATTCTATCTGAATGATATTGACACAACTTGTTTGATTGCTACAAATGAAGACATATGGTTGTGGCACAAAAGATTGTGTCATGTGAACTTTAAAAACATGATAAAGATTAGCAAGAAGAGAAATTTCAGAGACTTATCAATGATGAGCAAGCTCGACAATATCATGTGTAAGAATTGTCAAAAAGGTAAGATGACAAAGTCTAGTTTCAAAAGCAAAACCCATACATCTGATGCAATTCTAGAATTAGTCCATATTGATTTATGTGGACCAATGAGGACAAAGATTTATTATGGAGATAGATATTTTATTCTCTTTGTTGGTGATTACTCTGTTAGCTCTTTTTCTTGTAAGAATCAACAATACATCAACAATGCTTGACCTCTATTCCCAACAAAGATTCTTACATGGAAAAGGCTAATGAATAAGGATGAAATCCTTCTTCACTTTGAGCTCCACAAACTCAGGCGGGTGTACCTACTTACTGACTCACTAAATCACAAAGAATCTCACAGTGGACTAAGGATTTATAATCCTTCTCCTTTTTAAGTTCTCAAAACTAGGAAGGCTAACCCATGGATTCATTTCTTCAAAGAATAACCAACAATGGCTACACCATTCAGTACAGATTCTAGACATTCATTTTCATAAATAGAAAGTAAAATATTTTCAATATTTGAATGATTAATGATGAGAACTACTTTTCAAAACTCAGACCAGTGCCTAATCTAGGGCAAAGAGTCCAATGAAATGTAAATCTATAGAAAACCAATTAATAAGAACACAAACAAGATCCCTGATAGAATCCCTTACAAACTATCCTTTCATTTTCACATCTATCTATAAGATTTTCATATTAATATACAGCCCTCTGGGATTACTCACAAGACTGACTCCTTCCTTGAAGGAATCTCATAAATAAGTGCATAGTTACCTTGTAACCAGCATGTTTAGAATGCCTTACAAACTAAACATACAAGAACATGAATAAAACTACAAAAAGACATCATATATCTAAAACTGGAGATTCCACTGTATTTCATTAATGTATTTCTGCTTCAAAACATTCAAAAAGACACAAAGCTTCAAAACTAAACCATAATCTGAAGTCTGCTATGCAACTGTAAATTCACCATCCCTGTTACAATGGAGAAAAAACCAGATATAGGAGAAAGGAAAAACAACCCAGTCACCAACACCTGTCTGTCCCCAAAAAATATCTACAACCGCTCAAACTAAAACTGCAAAAATCTAATTTGATTTTCCCTCAAATTATTTGCAAAATAATCTTCTTCATTCTGAGACCTTTTCGGCAACATATAATACTCTATAGTTTGGATCAAATTTTCCCTCTGAAACTTTAGTCCAAGTTTGCCTTCCCGTGCAAATTTTCAATTAAAAAGTTTGAAATATTTCAATTTGAAATAAAATACTTTTCAATAGTTGGACTATTGAAATGAGACAAATTTAACTTTAAAATTTCCTTTTTCCAGATTTTGTCTCATTGTGACACTTGTCACCTAGGCTTAATGGCTAAAAGGGTAGATGGTGAGCATCTTTCCCCTAAGCCATTAAGTCAGCCCTTGGATCCTTTTCAACTTGCTCACCATTTAATCCTTTTTCCATTTGTGATGTATTGAATTAAATATTTCAATTTAATTCACTATTTCCTCAAAATGCACCAGAATGTGACACTTGTCGCTTAGGCTTAATGTCTTGAAGGGTAGATGGTGAGCGTCTTTACCCTAAGCCATTAAGTCAACCCTTGATTTGTTTTGAAGTTGCAATTTTTTTAACCCATTT
This sequence comes from Thuja plicata, assembly GCA_018584345.1. Classification (NCBI taxonomy): domain Eukaryota; kingdom Viridiplantae; phylum Streptophyta; class Pinopsida; order Cupressales; family Cupressaceae; genus Thuja; species Thuja plicata. The sequence goes on along the minus strand of MU227576.1, from coordinate 1,936,455 downwards.
GTTAAAAGAATTTCAAAATAAAAAATCATTTCAAATTTGTACATCTCACTAGAATGCGCCAAATGTCACCCTCTGATTGGTCTGCAGGTCCACTTGGCACCACATTTTGATCTCTGATTGGTGCCTCTGAACTGCATTTGACTTGCAGCACTTGGCACCTACTAGGCACCACATGGCGTCCTCTGATTGGCTGACCAGTCAACTGGGTGCCACTTGTCATTTGTGCCACGTGGACCAATGGCTTAATGGCTTAGGCTTATCTTCCTTGTAACTTTCTCATTAAGCCATTAAGCCATTTGTCGATTTTGGCTGCCTCAAGATTCATGCCAAATCTACATCCTCTTAAGCCTAGTCACCTGCCATGTCAACCTTGTGGGTCCCACCAAAATTTGGGAGTCTTCTCCTCAGGCACGGTTTTTGAGGCAAGTTTTCAGCTCCCGCACGCGCCCATAGTCTCCTCTTTTTTCTTCATATATCATATTGTGTATTCTTGTATATAAAATCTTCAAATGGTTTTTGTGGGATGCATGTGAGATAACTGTTTGATGAGTTTTTTAAAGACTGCATTTTACATCAAAATATTTGGGGCCCATCGCCCTCTGAAACGTCCAGCCTAAGGGCCCGCCACAGAACCTCTTGCCTTTCTTACTTATTACACAATATAAGTGTTGGTGTATTTAAACATTCAAATGTTACACTGACCCATGCATGTGGGATAAAACACTTAAACCTGTGCAATATCATCAGCCTCCTTGCACCTTAATCCACGCTGGTCTATGCAAAGTACCTTTTAAAAACTTAGCTCCCCTCCCAAATTTGCACAGGGAAATGGCATTATACCTACTGATTGCATTAATTTTTAACTTTATATGTTTATTTCCCCTTGTTTCAACGTGCAGACTCTTCAAATGTTCCCATCTTGGTATAGGCTGGGAGTATGTTGGCAAAGGTTGTCGAATCTGGCTTTACACCTACCAATTGCATTGCTTGAAAGTTTCTAAATCCTTATCAACAAATCCATCTTGAGCAGCTCCTGCAATCATCGCATTTCATGAGATGGCATCTCTTTGAGGCATCCTGTAAAACAATCACATGCCTTGTCTATACTTCCACGTTATGCACAGGTAGGGAGGATGCCGACAAAGGTTGTGGAACATGGCATTAAGCCTGTGATTTTGCATTTTCTTGAAGTTTTCTAAAGCCTTATCAACAAACCCATTTTGTGCGCATCCTGCAATCAATTCACACGCCCTGTTCCAAAGCTTCCATTTTAGCACAGGCCGGGAGGATGCTGGCAAAGGTTGTTGAATTTGGCTTTACACCTGCCAATTGCATTGCATTGGGTGCTCCTTTCATAAAACATTTTACATGCCTTGTCTATGCCTCCACATTTTACATTGAAACAATTCAAGCAAGTCACTCAAAAGAAAAATGCAGCCCCTCCAATTCTATTGAAAATGGTCTGATGTAGAGAAAATGAGATACAATAGTTCAATTCAGTGACAAGTAACAGAAGCAAGAGTATCGATGTCACCCAACATTATCCGTATCAAATTTTTTCAACCCACGCATTGTTTGATGGTAACCGCCTTCACACCAGAATACACTACAATCCAACATTTCTATTTGGCCACGCCACTTATCCCAAGCCTTCAAAAAACTAGGCTTCAAATTAAATCATTGGCCCAGCCCAGAAGCAGGTAAACTTGGGCACATATGTGCCATTTTTGAAATAAGCACAACAACTGCCTCCACTAGTCTATTTTCAATCTGACAGTTGTCGAGCTGATCTAACTGATAAGATCCATGCATTCATAGAAAAGTGACAGCAAAGTCCAGCCATCCTACAGCCATTGCAAAAGCAACTCCATCCCAGTAATCTAGATCGTCTTCAGGAATCTTCAATTTGCAAAGCTTTCATTGAAGTGCTACAAGCCTTGAATGAAGTGTCACTTCTGTCATTGAAAGAACCCTGTCATAATTCACTAACCAATAAACTAGGCATTCAAGAATCCAAGATAGTGATTGCTTGTCAACATAGAATATTTCCAGAAAGTCCCATATAGCCTTCAGAAGAGTTGGCTCCAGTAAGTCTTGTTTAAGCATTGAAGTGTTCTGCCCAACTGATGAGGACTCATCTCTGGTAGACCCTAGAGTTTTACTTATGCTACGAATGAATTCCATCACATGCTCCCACAACATGAAAAATTATGCCTAAACGCAGATTTGAGCAGCAATTCCATTAAGATATCCAACTTTTGATTGGCATTTTTTAGTGGAACCCAATTGAACTTCAAGGAGATTCTGCGAAACTCAAAGAGGTATTTGGTTTTCAAATAAAAGTATATTGTCCAAGATCCTTTCCCTTGGGTTAGAAAAATATTTCTAACACCGGTGTACATCCCAATATTAAAAACCCTTTGTGCTTCTCTGCAAACTGAATTTATTCACTGTATCTGGCCTCTGGACCTGGCCTTAAAAACTGACCAAATCAAGTAACCAAAACGTGGCGCTGGGCAAACATGTCCTATGATTGACATTCTTCCATACTAAAAAGTGACATATGATGAAACCCAATAGTTCCAAAGATTTTAAACATCCAATTCACCTCTTCACAACAATTCTGCAAATCACCATGTCAAATAGCGGTAAACACATTTAGTTTTGACTTTGAAAACAAGTCAAACGACCTCTTGAAGATCTGAGCTTCTAGACATTGGAAGTATGCTATATGGAGAATACGGGTCCACAAGGTTGCCTCTTGACAATCATCCAGGCACATCTGGCAGCCCCTCAAAAGCAGCCACTTGAAAATATGAGGAATATCAATTTTTGCAAATGAAAAGAATCTTGAAAAGTGTGCAAACAAAACCCTCAGGATCTGAAACCTTACAAAATCTAAGTAAATTTGGTCTATAATTCAGGGCAACCATTTTCCTGATGTGACCAATCATTTTATTCAAGATATAACCTCACAAACAAGGCCTCCGACCAAACTGTGCAACTGATCTGCATCAAAATGTTAGAAACTGCAAATGGAATCGGATTGGCAAACTAAGCAAACGGATTCATCATGGCCTGAAAATCCTCATCGAAGCACATTTCCATGCCTATAATATAGGGGAGCATTCAATTATCCATTCCATTCAACCGGCTGTAAAATTGTAAGACCTCAAAGTAGGTCATTCATAAATCTGCATTTGATAGTTTGGCACACTGATAGAAACTGCAAATGGAATGGGCTTAGCAAACTGACCAAATGGACTTGTCATAACTTGAAGATGAAGACTCAAGAATTATTTGACCTCTATAATGGAGTACAAAAGGAATTTTTTAAATTAGGTCACAAGGTCAAAAGTTACAATCAGACAAACAGGGCTACTCAGAATTCTGATCAATTACACAATGCATGACAACAGTAAACTACAAACTTTGAGGGGTTTGAAACCTAGTCAAAACATGTCAAAATGACTTGGGATTTGAAACATAGGTTCTTTGATATGAATACTAAACATTCCCCAAAGTGGTGGGCCATGAAACTTAACAAGACACAAGATATTCAAAGACAAACTAAGCCCATTACAGCAAATTGACACTTAGGCCAAAATGCATATTTTGACAAGTGCTCAAAACAAGACATCACGAAACAACTCAAAACTTGAAATAAATGACCTGGGATGTCTTCAAATGCTTAAAAAAGAGTAATAAACACCTGTCATGCATGAAAAAATTTAGAATCTCATCTAGGTAAATAGGATCAAAAAGCACTTATAGGGGGTCAAAATGTAAAGCACTAGTAAAACGCTCAAAAATGACTGTTGCATTTTTTATTACCAACAATGGCTTTGACTAAGGACGCATGTGCCATGCAGGCATGCAGAGGACTTCAGAATCTCTTGGTACAGCAAACCATTCAAAACTTTAAATCAGACTTTCACTTTCTCTCTCTTCCCTTATTTCTTTTTTCTCTCTTGAAACTCTTCTCTTAGAAATTTTTCTCTCCAAGAACAAGGAACCTCATAATCAAAATCAAACACACCACACAACATTACTAAAGGGGAAAAAAGAAAGTGTACAACATTTACAAAAAGCCTCAAACATTTCCACAACTGAAATCAACACTTGTCTCTGTCATAAACCTGATTTTCATTTACATTTTTTTGAGGTAAGCTGAAAGTATCATTCATATCAGTTTCACCAATTTTATGTAAATCTTCAATCTCCTTGTTTGGAAAAAAAAAAAAAATCTCTTCATTTTCATAGTGCATATAAAAACTAGACACACTTTCTTTATCTTGTCCATTATGAAAATATACATCAGCATGCTCATGAATACTAATATCAAACTGAAATTCATCCTCATAAACTGATTTATGCATGCTATCAATCAGAAACATAAAGTGCTGAAACTCTACTTCACCAAATGAGTCATATGTGTCATGAATTTGTAACTCACCTTGTGTATCCAATCAGCAATCAAATGAGTAATCAGACTTGTATTGACACATGTCATCAACATCATCCTTGGAAATTACTCCACAATTTTCCAGTGTATCTTCACAATCATACACTAAATTAGCAAGAACATGAAAGTAATCATCATAAAACTTGTAATCACATGCCGGCTGATTTTCAACAATTACTTGAACATATCTTTCATCACCAAACACAACATTTTCATCGTAATCACTGTCACAACTAGAAGAGAAGCAATCTGATTTCTTACTGCAGTATAACATTGTATCATCATCAAAATCATAACTAACCAAATCTGAAACTTCATCATGCTCTTCAAAAAGTGGATTGATAATTCCATGCAAAGCTCCTTTGTACACATTTTGACAAATGATGGGTTGATCCATATCAACATCCTCATCATACAGCGGGTTAACAAACACCTTGAAACTACTTTCAACATCAACATCATGTGTACTTTCAGCATATGAGGAAGAAAAATTAGAGTTACCATTACATGAAGACACATCATCCACTTCACCAATCAAGCATGCGAAATATAAATCAATATTTATTGCATTGTCTTCATCTAGATGATTAAAATGGGAAGACCACCAATCATATTTCAAACTATCATTAGGTGCTGGTATACCACAATTACAATCACTTGCATGCTTAGAATTACATACATGCTGATAATTACAATCACTTACAACCGTATGGCATTCCTTTGCACAACTAGGTAACTCATCATTATGTGAAATGCATTCTTCAATTACTTCTTTATCCTCATATTGCAATGATGAACTTCCTTCAAAAATATCAACTACAAGCTGATTTATACCATACAGTGATGAAACATCATTTTCAGATTTGGAAGAAAGAATTGTACCTTCATTTTCATGAAAAAACTCACTCCCATCATTGCTCTCTTCTTTCCATGTTGCATTGGACTCATAGGAAGATGGATAAACACTTTCATTGTCCTCTCCTTCACTTGGATAACAAGTTTCTGCCTCATCATCATCACTAGACTGTGGTATATACTAATCACTTTCATTTTCATTTGATGCCCCTTCATGCCATGACGGATCAACACTCTTGTTCTCATCACTTGAAACACAACTTTCAGCTTCTTCATTCCTATAAGAATGAGATGCATGTTCTTCAACATCATCATTAGTAACATTCTCAACATAATACAATTCATTAATAGGAGAAGCAACAACTGAAATCACTTCTTGCATTTGGGAAACATCAAGTGAATCAACTTTATCATCTACTGTTGTAACATTACAAACACATGTGTTCTTTTCAACAAAAATGGGATCAAATCTTTGTAACAAAGAAACTCCAACACCACATGTTCTTAAATCTGAAATTTTAACAACATTATTTGCAACCGTAGGGCAAACTACACACTGATATGAATTTGAAACTTCAACATGACATTCACTTCCACTTTCAAATGCATCTTGTCGGCAAACACCTCTAGAGAAATGGTTCTTTTTCAGTCCATACTTCATGTTATTTTCAATCTCTATAGCTGTCATGAATGCTTGATGCAAAGTCTTAGGTTCTTTATCCCACAACAGATAGCTCATATCCTCATCAAATGTATCAAAGTAGATAACTACACACACTTGATCATTGGGTCTACAATTTTCAGGGATATCATTAAAAACCTTTCCGAATCTAATTGTTAAAATTAGGAACTAGTTCTTCATTCTCAATCCTAATTTGTAACAACTTAGTAAATGCATCATGTGCACTTACCCTTTCACCGAATTGCAACATGAAGGCTGAATGCAACTCACTCCAAGAGGATATCAAACATGCTGGTAAAAAATAAAACCACTCATGAGAATCATCCCTTAAATTTTGAATAAACAATTTCATATGAACATCTTCATGTGCAATCTCAAAATCATCCATCAAATCAACAAACAACTGAATATGTTGACTTGTTGAATCATGTTGTTTCCCACAAAATATTGGCAATTTGTCTCTAATGCCATTAGGAATACCATTGAGAAAACCATGTATGCCATCAAAACAAAATGGCATTTACCTTCTAGTAGAGATAGATATATTGATACTACTGATGGGCTGCCCACTAGGTGAACTAAAATCCTCCATTCTTCACAGACTCAAGAATTTATTCACCAAAATGAAAGTCAGAATTCTATCTTGCAGAAAATCTATAATCTCTCCACTAACTTTTACAACAGTATACTTCAATACTTCACATCAAACATGCTGAAACCTTTTCCTACTGAAGTATGCAACTAAACTCAAAGGTTCTCCTACTTTGTGCTGAAACCACTTAATGGAGAACAAACATTTGTATAACTTTCTTTCATGAAAAGAAAAACTTCATGAAAAATGAAAACACCTTAAGATTTAGATGGCTGAAAGTTCTCTATCCACTTCTTACAATAGCAGACCCAAGATCTCAACAAAATTCTTTACCGAACTCTTTGAACCAACACACCCCAAATATTACCAACCACTAGATGAAATTTGCAGCAACTGTTCTCTTTATTGCTTGAATTGAAACACTGTGGATTTAGAGCCTTTTGTGTAGCTTCATTAGGTTCCTTCTTAGTAGAGTCACCATCTCCTTGCAGAGGAGAACTTTCTAACTGCAAAAGCTATTTTCCAAATTCTTTTCAATTCTAGGTTCATTCTAACCAGCAAAGTCACAGAGTCCTTTTCTTGACACTCTTTCTTAATCAGATTTGAATATTGATTCAGCCAAGCAAGGAAACAAACGTCTTAAACTTGGTAATCTTAGACATCAAATAACAACTGATAATCACAAATTACACTGGCACAAAACAACCAGGACTCTCCAAATTTAAAATAGAATCACCACCCACAACAAGTATGGGATTAAGATTTAATAAATGAATCAAGAAATGGATGATAAACAGTTAGTCATTCCAGACTTTACAACAATCCATTTCTCCCCAGTAGAGTCACCATTTTGTTAGCGCGACTCAGATGGGAAAACTCAACTGAAATTTGATTTAACTTTTAAAAATAACACCAGGGATTATGATTTCTTCAACAAGATTTTTTCATCTTACTTCCCCAATAGAGTCAAAATTTTGTTAGTGCGACTCGGATGGGAAAACTCAACTAAAACTTGATTTAACTTTTAAAATAACACCAAGGATTTTCTGAATAGCACAACAAGACTACTTCATCTTTATCCCAAGTAGAGTCATCATTTTGTTAGCTCTTTTTCTTGCAAGAATCAACAATGCTTGACCTCTATTCCCAACACAGATTCTTACATGGAAAAGGCTAATTAACAAGGATGAAATCCTTCTTCACTTCAAGCTCCACAAACTCAGGTGGGTGTACCTACTTACTGACTCACTGAATCATAGAGAATCTCACAGTGGACTAAGGATTTATAATCCTTCTACTTTTTAAGTTCTCAGAACTAGGAAGGCTAACCCATGGATTCATTTCTTTAAAGAATCACCAATAATGTCTGCACCATTCAGTACATATTTTGGACATTCATGTTCATAAACAGAAAGTAAAATATTTTCAATATTTAAATGATTGATGATGAGAACTACTTTTCAGAACCTAGACCAATGTCTAATCCAGGGCAAAGAGTCCAATGAAATGTAAATCTATAGAAAATCAATTAATAAGAACACAAACAAGATCCCAGACTTAATGCCTTACAAACTATCCTTTCATTTTCTCATCTATCTATCAGATTTTCATATTAATATCTAGCCCTTTGGGATTACTCACAAGACTGACACCTTCCTTGAAGGAAGCTCATAAATGACTACATAGTTACCTTGTAACAAACATGTTCAGAATGCCTTACAGACTAAACATACAAGAGCGTGAATAAAACTACAAAAAGACATCATAGATCTAAAACTGGAGATTCCACTGTATTTCATTAATGTATTTCTACTTCAAAACATTCAAAAAGACACAAAGCTTCAAAACTAAACTAAATCTGAATTCTGCTATGCAGCTATAAATTCACCATACATGTTACAATGGAGAAAAAAACCAAATATAGGAGAAAGGAAAAACAACCCAGTCACCGACACCTGTCTGTCCCCAAAAATATCTGCAACTGCAAAAGTCTGATTTGATTCTCCCTCAAATTATCTGTAAAATCCTCTTCTTCATTCTGAGACCTTTCTGGCAACATATAATACTCTATAGTTTGTATCAAATTTTCCCTCTGAAACTTTAGTCCAAGTTTGCCTTCCCATGTAGATTTTCAATTAAAAAGTTTGAAATATTTCAATTTGAAATAAAATACTTTTCAATAGTTGGAGTATTGAAATGAGACAAATTTAACTTTAAAATTTCCTTTTTCCATATTTTGTCTCATTGTGACACTTGTCATCTAGGCTTAATGGCTTAAAGGGTAGATGGTGAGCATCTTTCCCCTAAGCCATTAAGTCAGCCCTTGGATCCTTTTCAACTTGCTCACCATTTAATCCTTTTTCCATTTGTGGTGGATTTAATTAAATATTTCTGTTTAATTCATTATTTCCTTAGAATGCACCGGAATGTGATACTTGTCGCTTAGGCTTAATGGCTTAAAGGGTAGATGGTGAGCCTCTTTCCCCTAAGCCATTAAGTCAACCCTTGATTTGTTTTGAAGTTGCAAGTTTTTAAACCCATTTGTTGAAAGAATTTCAAAATAAAAAATTATTTGAAATCTGCACATCTCACCAGAATGCGCCAAGTGTCACCCTCTGATTGGTCCGCAGGTCCACTTAGTGCCACGTGTCGATCTCTGATTGGTGCCTCTGAACTCCATTTGACTTGTGCCACTTGGTGCCTACTAGGTGCCACATGGCATCCTCTGATTTGTTGAACAGTCAACTGGGTGCCACTTGTCATTTGTGCCATGTGGACCAATGGCTTAATGGCTTAGGCTTATCTTCCTTGCAACTTTCTCATTAAGCCATTAAGCCATTTTTCGATTTTGGCTACCTTGAGATTCATGCTAAAATCTGCAACCTCTTAAGCTGAGTCACATGCCATGTCAACCTTCCGGGTCCCGCCAAAATTTGGGCGTCTTCTCCTCAGGCACAATTTTTGAGGCAAGTTTTTAGCTCCCGCACGCCCATTGTCTCCTCTTTCTTCTTCATATATCATATTGTGTAGTCTTTTATATAAACTCTTCAAATGGTTTTTGTGGGATGCATGTGGGATAACTGTTTAATGAGTTTTTTAAAGACTATGCATTTTACATCAAAATATTTGGGGCCCACTGCCCTCTGAAACATCTAGCCCAAGGGCCCGCTACAGAACCTCTTGCCTTTTTTACTTATTACACAATATAAGTGTTGGCATATTTAAACATTCAAATGTTACGCTGACCCATGCATGTGGGATAAAACACTTAAACCTGAGCAATATCATCAGCCTCTTTGCACCTTAATCCACGTTGGTCTATGCAAAGTACCTTTTAAAAACTTAGCTCCCCTCCCAAATCTGCATAGGAAAATGGCATTATACCTGCTGATTGCATTCATTTTTAACTTTATATGTTTATTTCCCCCTATTTTAGCGTGCAAACTCTTCCAACATTCCCATCTTGGTACAAGCTAGGAGTATGCTGGCAAAGGTTGTAGAATCTGGCTTTACACCTACCAATTGCATTGCTTGAAAGTTTCTAAAGCCTTATCAACAAATCCATCTTGAGCAGCTCCTGCAATCATCGCATTTCATGATATGGCATCTCTTTGAGGCATCCTATAAAATAATCACATGCCTTGTCTATACTTCCACATTATGCACAGGCAGGGAGGATGTCGACAAAGGTTGCGTAACATGGCATTAAGCCTGCAATTTTGCGTTTGCTTGAAGTTTTCTAAAACCTTATCAACAAACCCATTTTGTGTGCATCCTGCAATCAATTCACACGCCTTGTTCCAAAGCTTCCATTTTAGCACAGGCAGGGAGGATGCTGGAAAAGGATGTTGAATTTAGGTTTACACCTGCCAATTGCACTGCGCAGGGTGCTCCTTTCATAAAACATTTTACATGCCTTGTCTATGCCTCCACATTTTACATTGAAACAATTCAAGCAAGTCACTCAAAAGAAAAATGCAGCCCCTCCAGTGCCATTGCAAATGGTGTGATGTAGAGAAAATGAGATACAATAGTTCCATTTAGTGACAAGTAACAAAAGCAAGAGTATCGATGTCAACCAACATTATCCATATTAGCTCTTTGTAGCCCACGCATTGTTTGATGGTGACTACCTTCACACCAAAATACACTACAATCCAACATTTCTATTTGGCCATGCCACTTATCCCAAGCCTTTGACAAAATCAGGCTTCAAATTAAATCACTGGCCCAGCCCAGAAGCAGGTAAACTTGGGCACATATGTGGCATTTTTGAAATAAGCACAGCAGCTGCCTCCACCAGTCCATTTTCAGTCTGACGGTTGTCAAGCTGGTATAAATGATAAGATCCATGCATTCATAGAAAACTGACCACAAAGTCCATCCATCCTACAGCCACTGTAGAAGCAACTCCATCCCAGTAATCTAGATCATCTTCAGGAATCTTCAATTTGCAAAGCTTCGATTGAAGTGCTACAAACCTTGAATGAAGTGTCACTTCATTCATTGAAAGAACCCTGTCATAATTCACTAACCAATCAACCAGGCATTCAGGAAGCCAATTTAGTGATTTCTTGTCAACATAGAATATTTCCAGAAGGTCCCATATAGCCTTCAGAAGAGTTGGCTCCAATAACTCCTGTTTAAGCATTGAATTGTTATGCCCAACTGATGAGGACTCATCTCTGGTAGACCCTAGAGTTGTACTTATGCTATGACTAAATTCCATCACATCCTCCCACCACATGAATAATTATGCCTAAATGCATATTTGAGCAGCAATTCCATTAAGATATCCAATTTTTTATTGGCATTTTCAATGGAACCCAATTGAACTTCAAGGAGATTCTGCGAAACCCAAAGAGGTATTTCATTTTCAAATAAAAGTATATTGTCCAAGATCCTTTCCCTTAGGATAGAAAAATATTTCTAACACTGGTGTGCATCCCAATATTAAAAACACTTTATGCTTCTCTGCAAACTGAATTCATTCACTGTATCTGGCCTCTGGACCTGGCCTTAAAAACTAACGAAATCAAGTAACTAGAACGTGGCGCTGGGAAAACATGTCCTATGATTGACATTCTTCCATACTAAAAAGTGACATCTGATGAAACCCAATAGGTCCAAATATTTTAAACATCCAAGTCGCCTCTTCACAACAATTCTGCAAATCACCCTGTCAAATAGCAGTAAACACATTTAGTTTTGACTTTGAAAACTAGTCAAACGACCTCCTGAAGATCTGAGCTATTGGACATTGGAAGTATGCTATATGGAGAATAAAGGTCTAGAAGGGAACCTATTGAAAATCATCAAGGCACATCTGGAAGCCCCTCGAAAGCAGCCACTCGAAAATGCATAAAACCGAAAACATGAGGAATACCAATTTCAACAAATGAAAAGAATCTTGAAAAGTGTGCAAACAAAACCCTCATGATCTAAATCCTTAAAAACTTGAAGTAAATGTGTTCTATAATTTAGGGAAACAATTTTCCTGATGTGACCAATCACGGTATTCAATATATAACCTCACAAACAAGGCCTCCGACCAAACTATGCAACTGATCTGCATTAAATATTAGAAACTGCAAATGGAATCGGATTGGCAAACTGAGAAAATGGATTCATCATGGCCTATAAATCCTAATGGAAGCACATTTCCATGCCTAGAATATAGGGGATCATTCAATTATCCATTCCATTCAACCAGGTGTAAAATTGTAAGACCTCAAAGTAGGTCATTCAGAAATCTACATTTGACAGTTTGGCACACTGATAGAAACTGCAAATGGAATGGGCTTAGCAAACTGACCAAATGGACTTGTCATAACTTGAAGACGGAGACTCAAGAATTATTTGACCTCTATAATGGAGTACAAAAGGAATTTTTTCAATTAGGTCACAAGGTCAAAAGTTACAATCAGACAAACAGGGCTACTCAGAATTCTGATTAATTACACAATGCATGACAACAGTAAACTACCAGCTTTGAGGGCTTTGAAACCTAGTCAAAATATATCAAATTGACTTGGGATTTGAAACATAGGCTCTTTGATATGCATACTAAACATTACCCAAAGTGGTGGGCCATGAAGCTTAATAGGACACAAGATATTCAAAGGCAAACTAAGCCTGTTACAACAAATTGACACAGGCAGAAATGCAGATTTTGACAAGTGCTCAAAGCAAGACATCACGAAACAACTCAAAACTTGAAATAAATGACCTGGGATGTCTTCAAATGCCTAAAAAAGAGAAATAAAAAACTATCATGCATGAAAAACTTTAGAATCTTATCTAGGAAAATAGGCTCAAAAAGCACTTATAGGGGGTCAAAATGTAAAGCACTAGTAAAACACTCAAAAATGACTGTTGCATTTTTTGTTACCAACATAATCTAGAATTATGAAAGTCATATTTCTAAAAGATAAATCTGAAGCATTCAAGATGTTTAAATGGTACAAGGAAATGGTAGAAAAGCAAAGTGGCAAGGATTTAAAATGCTTAAGATCAGATAGAGGAGGGGAATTTATTAAAGATGAATTCACTAACATTTGTAATGAGCATGGAACCAAAAGATAGGTCTCTGCATTAAGAACACCATAGAAAAATGGTATTGCTGAAAGGAGGAACAGATCCATAGGTTATTTTTCAAGGACACTGATGATAGAGAAAGGCATCACCCAAATCTTCTGGGGAGAAGCTGTCAATACTGTTGTTTACACATTGAATAGAGTACAATTGAAGAAAGACACCAAAAAGACACCTTATGAGCTATGGTATGGATACAGGCCCAATGTAAATTATTTCAAAAAATTTGGCAGTCAATGTTATATCTTAAAAGATGTTAGAAATGGAAAAATTTACTCCAAGAGTGATGAAGGAATCTTTCTAGGGTATTCTACCAAGAGAAAGGCTTATAAATGTCTAAATAAAGCCTCTAACAAAATTGTTGAAAGTGAAAATGTAAAGATAGATGAATTTGAAGAGAAGAATGAAAAAGAAAGCACTAAAGAACTAGAAGACTACAATAGGTTTACTTGCAATGAGGAACCTAACACTCTACCCGACCAACAATGTAGAGCTCTCGAGCAATAGATCATTGCACCCGAGAATCAGGCTGCAAATACCGACGATCAGGATATTGCTCAAAATGATTCACAAAGTGATGGAGAATAGAATTAATAAAAAAATTATGATCAAGATGAAAGACAAAGAGTTTAACATGTACTTGCAACTGTTAGAAAGTGACATTGCAAAGCAATTGTTATTTTGTCATTGATGTCAAACCTTAATTGGTGAGACTATTGCTATCTATTTAAGTACCATATATATTGTTGATGAAGAAGATTTAACAAGAAGACCAAGTGAATGGTTGAGTCAAGGCATTTCAAAGGGTATCTGATGATTTGGCACTCTGGCAAAGAAATTTGTTGTTTATCTTTCAAAGACAGTTTTTTTGGCTATTCTGTGCCGAGCAAGTTTGGCTTGTGCCGAGAAAAGTTTCTTCTGACGAGCAAAGTTGCTTGTGCTGACTAAAGTTGATTGTGATGAGAAAAAGTTTCTCAATGCCGAGCACCATTTAAATTGCCGAGTGAAAACAGTGATAAAGGCTGACTTACAGAAGTTTGATTATTAATGAGATTTGAGATCTCTAGCTGAATTAGTTGATTTTATTGGGATATGTAATGTTAATTAAAGACTGATCCATGTCATTTAATGTATGGGTAACCATAATTAATGCATGGTTTCAAGATTTATTTAGAGTCTACTTTGGAGAAGTAAATGTAATGCAAAGATGGGATGATCCGTTGGATCTAACCTAACCTAAGATCTATGATCTTGGTTAAGAGGAAAAATATTTATCTTACCTAGATAGAGGGGTATATGATAACCTCAGGGGTTATTCATTGTGTGTGCAATTGGTTGAATGTATGTGTATGCAAGAGGTTTGCATAGTTAATTTACTGTTTAGCATGATCTAGCAGAGAAGGCAAAAGGCAGAGACAGAAAGTTGCATATGTGATTTCTTGAGGGATTTCCAAGCAGATCATAAGGTTGAAATAAAAATGCAGGCTATCCAATAAGTTAACATCAGAGCTGTAATTGGATCTGAATTGCAAAGTAAGTTGTATGTACCAGATCACAAACTACTGATTACTTTCTTACCATTGTATCAGTTAAATCCTTTAACAAGGTTGGCTTAACAGTCATTTGTATAAATCCTCTAACATGCTGACATTATGATTGGAATTTTCTAAGTCCTCCAACAAGGCCACTCCTGACACGGTGATTAAATCCTTTAACCATGTCACACCTAGCAGTGTGTTATTGTAACCTTTAATAGGGTTGGCTCCTCACAGGGCATCACTTCAAAAGAGTGAAAACTTTTTAGCATGTTACTGGTGGTTTTTCCCATATTGGATTTCCACATTAAATACTTGTGTCAACTTGTGTGAATGCTTATGGTTTACTTTACTATTATGTTACTACAAGCTAATTTCAATTGACAGTAAACTGCATGATTAAAGTTGTTGATTTATGCTACTGATGTCGAGTAGATCTGAAGTACAGAAAGTTTTATTTACTACATCTAGACCCGAGGATAACTAATTCACCCCTCCCCTCTCAGTTATTCTAAATTCATTCTAAAAATTGGTATCAGAGCTTTGGTCTCCTGAAAATAGTTTGAAGGTACTTGGAGCGAAAAGATCAAGATGTATAAGAAAGAGGTTCCCAAGCTGAACAAAGATAACTTCCCTACATGGTAGAGCTTGATGAAACTACATTTGGCTGGTATTGGAGATGATGCTAAGTGACTTATTAAACATGCCTATGTACCACCTACTGCTCCTCTCTTAGCTATACAACTCAGAGAAAAGCATGAACGCAATCAAGCAATGCTGGAGATCGCCTCCTCATTAAGTTACTCAGAGTTTGATGATGTAAAGAACTGCACAAATGCAAAAGAGATGTGGGACAAGCTTTCAATTGTCTATGGTGAAGACACAAATGTGATGAGGGCTAAATCAGAAAGTCTAAGAGGTAAGTTTGATGAGATGAAAATGCAAGAAGGTGAAAATGTTATTCAGTACTATGGTAGAATAAAAGAAGTTGTAAATGCCATTAGA
>MU227576.1:1897580-1917391 GCA_018584345.1 Thuja plicata | reverse complement strand
TTTGAAAGGAACTGAGGACTATGGTCTATACTACAAAAAGAATGACAAGTTTGAACTTAGAGTTTACACTGATTCTGACTGGGCTGGAAATGTTGATGATAGGAAAAGCACTACTGGTGGAGCATTTATTTTAGGAAAGAAATTGATCTCCTAGACAAGCAAGAAATAGAACTGCACCTCACAATCTACAGCTGAAGCCGAGTATGTGGCAGCAACAGTTAATTGTTATAACATTGTGTGGTTGAAGATACTACTAAAAGGTATGAAGGAAGTAATCACTGATCTAGTTGTCATATATTGTGATAACACAAGTGCTATTAATATGTCTAAAAATCCTGTTATGCACTCAAAGACAAAGCACATAGCTATCAAGTATCATTACTTGAGGGAGTTAGTTCAGAGTAAAGAAGTGAGATTGGATTATGTGAACACTAAAGAACAATTAGCAGACATATTCACAAAAGCACTACCCAAGGATGCTCATGAGTATCTATGAGGTAAATTGGGGGTGATTCCCCTAATTGAGGCTAATTAAGTTCTGTATGGTACTGTTACATCAAATATTTCATTTAGAAAATCTGACACATTGATGCACAGTAAGTCACACTTTAGAATGCTGGCTAAAGTTGTGAAGATGAACAAGGACAGAAAAGAAAAATCAATCATACTAAAGATGACAAGATCAACATGATACTGAAGATGCACATGATAAAGATATTGATGTCTTTGGCATTGTTGTCAAAGAGGGAGAGATTACCTATAAAGAGGAAGAAGTGAAGGAAGAGATTGCCGAGAAAGTGAAATTACAAAGAGGGAAAGATTATATAGAGGCAGAAGTTACTATTGAAAACATTGAAATGATTATCTACTCAGAGGGAGTCTACAGATGACTAGACACAGATGGTGACAGTGTGATTATAGACACAGAGGGAGAAATGTTTTACAGATAAAAATCAGAATGAAGCTAAAGACATTAATGAAGATTTGTTCATATCAAGGAACATAGGTGAATTCTTGGATTGGTTGGTAACTATACTTGTTAAATCATTTTTTTAATATTTTATGTTGCCATCAATGCCAAAGAGGGAGATTGTTGGAAAGTGACATTGCAAAGCAATTTTTATTTTTTCATTGATGTCAAACCTTAATTGGTGAGACTATTGCTATCTATTTAAGTACCATATCTATTGTTGATGAAGAAGTGTTAACAAGAAGACCAAGTGAATGGTTGAGTTAAGGCAATTCAAAGGGTATCTGATTAGTTGGCACTCTGGCAAAGTAATTTGTTGTTTATCTTTCAAAGATAATTTTTCTGGTTGTTCTGTGCCGAGCAAGTTTGGCTTGTGCCAAGAAAAGTTGCTTCTAACAAGCAAAGTTGCTTGTACCAAGTAAAGTTTCTTGTGACAAGCAAAAGTTGCTCAATGTCGAGCACCATTGAAATTGTCGAGTGAAACAGTGATAATGGTTGACTTACAAAAGTTTGATTATTGATGAGATTTGAGATCTCTAGCTGACTTAGTTGATTTTATTGGGATATGTAATGTTAATTAAAGTTTGATCCGCGTAATTTAATGTATGGGTAACTGTAATTAATGCATGGTTTCAAGGTTTAATTAGAGACTACTTTGGAGAAGTAAATGTAATGCAAAGATGGGATGATCCATTGGATCTGACCTAACCTAAGAACTACGATCTTGCTTAAGCGGAAAAATATTTATCTGACCTAGATAGAGAGATATGTGATAACCTCAGGGGTTATTTATTGTGTGTGCAAGTGGATGAATGTATGTGTATGCAAGAGGTTTGCATAGTTAATTTATTGTTTAGCATGATCTAGCAGAGAAGGCAAAAGGCAGAGACAGAAAGTTGCATGTGTGATTGCTTGACGGATTTCCAAGCAAATCAGAAGGTTGAAATGACAATGTAGGCTATCTAGTAAATTTACATCAGAGATGTAATTGGATCTGAATTGCAAAGTAAGTTGTATGTACCAGATCACAAACTGCTGATTACTTTCATACCATTGTATCAATTAAATCCTTTAACATGGTTAACTTAACAGTCATTTGTATAAATCCTCTAACAAGGTGACATTATGATTGGAATGTTCTAATTCCTCTAACAAGGCCACTCCTGATAGGGTGATTAAATCCTTTAACCAGGTCACACCTAGCAGTGTGTTATTGTAACCTTTAACAGGGTTGGCTCCTCACAGGGCATCACTTTAGAAGAGTGAAAACTTGGTAGCATGTTACTGGTGGTTTTTCCCATATTGGGTTTCCACATTAAATACTTGTGTGAATTATTATGGTTTACTTTACTGTTATGTTACTACAAGCTAATTTGAATTGACAGTAAACTGCATGATTAAAGTTGTTGATTTATGCTACTGCTACCGAGTAGATCTGAAGTACAAAAAGTTTTATTTACTACATGTAGACATGAGGATAAATGATTCACCCCTCCCCTCTCAATTATTCTAAATTCATTCTAACAGCAACATATGTCAGAAGGAACCATCCACAGAACCAGATCATTGGAGATAAGAAAGCTGGTAAGAGAACCAGAAGTAAGTTTCTAAATACAAGATGTCTTATTTGTGATTATGAGCCCAAATCTGTCAATGTTGCACTAGATAATGATGAATGGATAAGTGCTATGAATGAAGAGATTGAGTAGATACAGAAAAGAAAAAAACATGGAAACTTGTACCGAGACCAGATGACAAGAATGTCATCAGTACAAAATGGGTATTCAAAAATAAAATGAATGAGAATGGAGAAGTCAGCAAAAATAAAGAAAGACAAGTATGCAAGGGGTATGCACAAGAAGAAGGGATTGACTATGGAGAGTCCTTTGCACCCATTTCTATACTAGAAGGAGTAAGAATATTTCTTGCTTATGCTTCATATAAAGGCTTCAAGGTATATGAAATGGATGTCATGTATACATTCCTAAATGGAATACTTGAGGAAGAGGTATACATTGAGAAACTAGAAGGGTTTGTTCATCAGAACAAGAGGAACCTACAAAAAGCCTTGTATGGATTGAAACAAGCACCCCAAGCCTAGTATGAAAGACTTCATTCCTATCTTATAAGTATTGGATTTGTAAGGACTGGTGAAAATAGTAATCTTTATTTAAGTGAAGATACTGATGCTAACATTTTGATTGTTGAGATATTTGTTGATGAGATCATATTTGGAGGAAATGATATGCTATAATTCGCAAATAATATGAGAAAATAATTCAAGATGTCTATATTTGGAGAGATCAAGTTCTTTCTTGGTCTGCAGATCATGCAACAAGATGAATGTATTTTCATTACACAATCCAAGTACATCAGAGAAGTACTGAAAATATTCAGAATGGAAGAGTCCAAACCAGTTGGAACACTGATGGAAACTGGATGTAAGCTGACAAAGGAGGACAATTCATCAGAGGTAAATCAGACTTTGTACAGATCAATGATTGGAAAACTCATGTATGTTGTACATACTAGACTAGATATTGCACATGCAGTAGGAATAGTTGCTATATTTTGTGCTAATCCTAGAGAATCACATATCACTGCTGTGAAAAGAATCCTAAGATATCTGAAGAATAACAAGGAATATGGCTTATGGTATAGAAGAGAAGGAAAATTTGAACTAAAGGTCTTTACCAACGCTGATTGGGCAAGAAATATTGATGACCAAAAGAGCACAACTAGAGGAGCATTCTTTATGGGTGACAACCTTGTCACATGGATCAACAAGAAGCAAGGATGCATCTCACAATCTACTATAGAGGCAGAGTATGTTGTTGCTGCTGCAAACTACTCAAATATTGCAAGGATCAAATAGTTACTGGAAAGTATGCATATGAAAATTCTAGAATTGGTAATTATCTATTGTGATAATACAAGTGCAATAAAAATTTCTAAGAATCCATTCATGCATGCTAAAACACAGTATATTGCCATCAAGTATCATACTAGAGAGAACAAGTTCAAGAAAAGGAGGTGATACTTGAATATGTGCAATCAAAGGAATAATTTGCCGATATCTTCACCAAGCCAACACCAAAGGATGCATTTGAATACTTGAGAAAAAGACTAGGGGTCAGACCCTTGTCTACTAGTCAGTAAGATGACTATAAGGCTGCATTAGCCTGCATATTATCACAATATCATTCATGTTGATGAAAACAGAGAAATGAAAATCAAATATAAATTTGTACACTGCAAGGTATTTATCTACCCAAACACCAAAGTTATTACCGATGGATTGGGAAATTCAAGGAATATATTATGGATAGAAAGGATTTGTTTGGCATCACTATCAAAATTTGTTTGAAAAGATGTTTGGAATTGTTGTCAAAGGGAGATATATATCTCATTATCATACTGATAAAGGGAAATATTATATCCATTATCAACTTATGAAGAAATTATATCCATCAAAGTATCCAAAAGGAGAGATGCAACAAGAAAGGGAGAGTACACACAAAGAGAAAAGAATTGCTGACAAAAAAAACCATCACAAGAAAGGAGAACAGTCAAAGGGAGAGAATTTGACACAAAAGAAGAACACATCACATCAGAGAAAGAAAGATTCTACATCTATCTAGTGAAGGGATTGAAGACAGTTGGAAAGTTGCAAGAATGAAATCAAAGATATTTGAGCTTACCGATAGCCAGACATTTGAATTAGTTACATTAGAAAAACTATATATTTCATATTGTATTAGCAATAGTATAGTATGATAATATAGTATGTTTCCATCAATGCCAAAGGGAGAGATTGATGACATGCAAGTGATTGAATGTTTGAAGATGTTAAGTTGATGATCATACAAGGCATTAAATTAGTTAATGTATTGTATTGTATTGTCATTGATGTCAACTTTATATAATATATATGGTCACGGAGATACTGCCAAAGACTTCAAATAACTCATGAATCGATACTATGCTATCCGTAATGCATATAAGTCAAGTATTCACTATGTGACTATATACAATGACAATCAGAGTAAAAGAACAAAGTCACAGTGTTTCCTGATGAGAAAATGCATAGCATTAACGACGAGCAGAGTTATAGTGTTACCCGATGACCAAAACATAGTGTAACCCGATGGATAGAATTTTAGTGTTTCCCATCGAAGAAGAAAAGGATGGAGATCCCGATGAAAAATGAAGTCACATCGATGGAATAGTTAGTTATCATCGATGAAATTTTGAAGTGTTGATCGATAGAACAGAGAGTTCATAAAATGACAAAATAGTTAGCTATCAAGAAGCTAAAGATAGAATTAACAGATACTTATCATTGTTTTAATCATCCAAATAAAGCCAGAGATAAGTAATTGATTTAAAGATGATTTGTCCAATTGGAAGGAAGATCTCTTTGAGATAAAACTAGATTTTTCTTTAAATCTATTGGCGATAATTGTGGAACACGCCAAGAATCAATAAAGCCAAGAAAAGGGAAAATCATGTATATATAGAGATAAACCAAATTCATTACAAATTGTGGGGTGAACAAGAGAATAGAGGAAAGATGCTAAAGAGAATCTAAAGGAGAAGAAAGTCTTCTTTCAGTCCTGATCAACAAGCTAAAGAAAGAGCTAGATTCTGCAGACACCAATGAACAGTGAGACAGCATCACAGAGAAGAACAGTGTGGTGAAAAAGTATAGAACTGATTATATTGATCAGAGAGGTAATGGACTTACAATAGATCTAAAAATATGCAATTGAGTTGTATGTATGAACAAATCATTAGTGTTTCATTTTAACCATTGAAGCATCAAGTCTCTTAACCAAGTAGGACTTAAAAGTCTTTTACAATTGAGATACATCCCAAGGAGTATCAAAAAGTTTTATCATGAAAGTAGCATTGGATATGCCTGATACCTATTAATAGGCAAAGTGAGTGTTTGATCAAGGATGGTAGTATTAGATGCCAGATACTAGGTGACAAACTATCTTTTAAATCCTCTAACAAGGTCACACCTAATAGTGTGTTTGTAACCTTTAACAGGGTTGGATCTTAACAGGGCTCACTTTAGAAGAGTGAAAATTTGGGGTACTGGTCCCAGTGGTTTTTCCCCTAATAGGGTTTCCAAGTTAAAAATCCATGTGTTATGTGTTTTTATTTTATTACTTTACTATTTTACATTTCACATATGCAATTCTAGATTGATCGGTATACTCTACATATTTACTATGTTTTGGTAAATAGTTAACTGATTATCAGTAATCAAGAAGAAGAGAGATTTACAAAGCAATCCAACAAGTAGAAAATTGATATAAGTATTTCAAGGCATTCATCTTGTAGGAAAGAAGATAACTAGAGACATAATTTGTGGTTATAATTTTTAAGAGTTGATTTAAGGATTAATTTTTTAGGCAACTGATTCACCNATTCCCCCCCCCCCCCCCCCCTCAATTATTACTAACAACTTTAGATAGAATCATTGAGATACCCAAATGTGACCCAAACACACTTGACTATGAACCACTAAAGGAATACAGTTAAATATTCCAGAGGAATGCATTACAGGAGAAGCTGAGGAAGCAGCACCAAGACTCCATGGTACTAGAAACAACTAGGGACATCTTGCACCAGATTATACCTGATTTTGATGTTGATCAGAATAAACCAATTCTTGATCAACTAGCCACTCTCACCGAAGCCATTACAATGCAGAACATTGATGTAGAGAAGGCAATTGAAGGGACAACATAGCAGAAGTACCAACAGAAACTTGTTGAGAAAATCAGCCAAGAAGTGGAAGTAAACAAGGTAAAGCTTTCAGAATTCATAAGTGAATTAGATCCTAGTATTGTTGAAGCTATTTCCTTGATTCAAAAACTAAGCACACTGGATAAATTCACAAAGGAGCATAGTGAAAACATTCCAAAGTTAGATTCTCATCTAGCTAATAGTGTTAAAGGATTAACCACTAAAGACAATGTAATAAAGTTGCATTATTAAAATATTATTGAGATAAAAAGGTTAAGGCAAGAACTATGGGAAGTAGAAACACAATTTAAGGAACAGGTTAGCGAGCTCTAGGCTCTACTTCTACTGAATCTCACACTACTTCAACTTCTAGGAATAACAATCCACAAGACAACTAAGAGAGGGGGTGAATCAGTTGTAATCTAGATTATTAAACTTTGTACTTTATAAACCAAATCTGCAAATGTAAATGATAACACAGTAATAGCCAACACCATAACACAATATTTGTTTTCAAGGAAACCTTGTTAAAGGTAAAACCCCGGTGGGAATTAACACCCACAAATAATGTACTGAGATTATAGTATCCCTGTTAAAAGATATTAGCCCTGTTAGGATCTTATTACAACATTACAGTACACAATCCCTATTAGCAGATAGACCCTGTTAGGAGTCAAAGAAAATAGTAGGCTCACTGCCAAGGCACAGTGCCCAAAGAAGGTTAAAGCCACCCTCAAGGATTCACAATCCAAATCAAGTGTATAAAGCAAATACACATTCCAGCAAACTATCTATTAGCAATTATCTTTGCTTGGTCAATTCCAATGATGTATCAACTCTGCTTTGTATCCATCAGTCAACAAGCTTCGCAGCTTCCACACTTCTCTTTCTTTTCTCTGTCACAATTATCCACAAGAATTTATCTTTCATATATACCCTCTTGCAATAATTTATTAGGTCATCCAGTTAAGCTTTCCTAATACATAATTAGCTAGGTCGGCCAATTAAGGCTTTCCATCATACAAATAATTACATATCCCCTTGCTAAGATACACATGGTATCTATTAAAAGTATACAACATTAACAATCTATTACATATACTTCCAGATCCACAATTCATGCTCACAATTAATTTCACACGCTACATGTCTTAAGTCAGCCAGAGAATAGGTCTTCTCTAGAATACATGCCACAGATGATGTCATCAGTATCCAATCAATAATTGAACTCAACCCATTACTCTATCATATTTCTCCTATCCATCAGTAAGATTGCATGTTCTAAAATATCTTCGCCAGAAAGATATACCCGAAACACACAGACCTGCTCTGTCCAGAAAACTAGTCTTCACTAAATCAACTGTAACATCCATAGTAGGTAACATAAAGTCAATCAACCTTAGAAATAATTTCATCACATGTCCTTTTACATAAATCCAACTTTGATCATTCTAAATCATCTGTATAGTATCCATACACTCCATCTAGTTAACTAGCCAGTCTGTCTTCTTCATAGAAATATATGTTGACATTAGTGACAAAGCATGAATATCAACAGCATGATCAGTAACCAGAACTGATATCATCCAACAATCTCCCCCTTTGGCATTGATGGGAACATATGGGAAAATTCATATGTATTAGCCCAAAAGTACTCTCTCTCAATACAATATTCTCAATATCCTCAACATGAATCTCCCAAAAATAGTAGGGATTATCACATAGATTTCTTCCCCCTTTGGAAACAATGGAAAAGGGCATCATAATTCTTTTATATTCTTCTATAATATGTATCTTTTTCAAATCTTCATGTCCAATCAGCTAGGTGCAAGATCACCCAAATGTACTCCATAGTATTCTCCTGTGATCATTCCCCCTAAGGTGTAGATCCATACATCAAGTCCAGAGAATGATATAGCTCTGAGATCTACTAGACTGATGCACATCTGCATCATTTATTTTTCACTGGGAGGGTCCATCACCCCAAGCATACCTCTAAGATATTCAAAAGAATATTTTGGCAAAGGTTTAGTAAATATATCTTCTATCTATTCCTTTGTGCTAATATACTCCAGTTTAATTTCTCTATCTACTACCTTCTTCCTCAAGAAATGATACTTGATGGAAATATGTTTATTTTTTGAATGCTTTACAAGATTCTTTGACATATTCACTATGTTGGTGTTATCACAATGGATAACTAGTGGTTCTTTTAAAATTATTCAAATGTCCTTTAGCATTTTTTTCATCCAAACAACTTGTGTACAGTTTATTGTAGCAGAAACATACTCTGACTCGGCAGTAGATTGAGCAATACAGTTCTACTTCTTACTCAACCAAGAAACCAGCCTTTTTCCAAGGAAAAATACACCACCACTTGTACTCTTCTTGTCATCCACATTACCTTCCCAATCAGCATCAGTAAAATCCTACAATGTAAAATCATCATAATTTCATACCATAATCCATGTTCTATTGTTCCTTTAAAATATATGAAAATTCTTTTCACAGCAACAAAATGTGTCTCTTTAGAATCTGCCTGATATCTAGCCCCAATTCCAACTAGATTGGTAATATCTGGTCTTGTGTGTGTCAGATATTGTAGACCTCCAATCATTCATTTTTACCTAGTCTTCCCAACACTTTGAGTCTCATCACTTTTAGTTAGTTTGTTCCCTGTCACCATGGGTGTACCAACTGGTTTACAATCTTCCATTCCAAATTTCTTCAACATTTCCTTAAGATACTTGGTCTGAGAAATAAATATGTCATTCTTACTCTGATTGATTTGCAAACCATGAACAAATTTCATCTCACCAATCATTGACATTTCAAACTCATTCTCCATTTATTTAGCAAACTTCTTACTCATTTTATCATTTCCTCCTAAAATGATATCATCAACAAAAACTTCTATAATTAAGATTCTATCTTCATCAGTTCTTAAATACAAATTACTATCTGCATTACCTTTTTTGAAACCAAGACAAATTACATGTTTATCCAGTCTTGCATACCATGCCCTCAGTGCTTTCTTTAGTACATGCATTGCCTTCTTCAGTCTGCAAAACATTTTTTCATCATATGTCAAAGGAAAACCATCAGGATTCTCAATGTACACTTCTTCTTCTAGATCACCATTAAAGAATGTTGATTTCACATCCATCTAATACACTTTGAAGTCTTTATGTTCATCATAAGCAAGGAAGTCTCACAGCTTCCAATATAGCAATAGGTACAAATGTTTCTTCATAGTTTATGCCTTCTTGTTGTGAGTAGCCTTTACATACCAGTCTAGCCTTGTTTCTTACCACTGTGCCTTCCTCATCCATTTTGTTTTTGAAAACCCACTTAGTGCCAATCACATTTTTGTCCTTAGGTCTTGGAACCAATTCCCAAGTATTGTTTTTCTTTATCTATTCTAGTTCTTCTTCCATGGCTTTAGTCCAAGATTCATTTTTACATGCTTCATCAGAAGTCTTTGGTTCAACTTGGGAAATCAAATAGATCTCATCTCTAACTTTAGATCTAGTCATCATTCCTTTGCTTGCATCACCAATAATTTGATCTTCAGGATGGTTTTTCTTGCCATACCTTGGTGTCTTCAATGTCTCAGTTGCTTTGGCATGTTCTTCTTCTTCAATCTCATTCTCGATCATCAAGGGTCCTTCAGGTTCAGCAACAGCTTTCAATTAGTTTCCTTAGTCTTAGATTGAAACATTTATATGCTTTACTTTTAGTGGAATAACCAAGAAAGATTCCTTCGTCACTTCTAGCATCAAAATTTCCTACCTCATCATCTCTTTTGATATACCATTTACTACCAAATATTCTAAAATATTTCACAGTAGGTGCATGATCAAACCATAATTCATAAGGAGTTTTATTTGTACCTTCTCTGATCTAAATTCTATTTAATGTGTACATAGTAGTGCCAACTACTTCTCTCCAATGAACATGTGATACATTTCCTTCCAGCAACATATTCCTTGCATCATATAATATGGTTTTGTTTCTTTGCTCTGCTATCCCATTCTGTTGTGGAGTTCTAGGAGCTGAAGTCTGTCTATGTATTCCATTTTCTTCACAATATGTATTAAACAGTTCTGATGTAAATTCTCCTTCTTTGTTTGATCTCAAACATTTCATCTTTAAAATAGATTCATTCTCAACTTTCTCTTTGAATAACTTGGGCTTGTCAAATGCTTTATATTTCTCTCTCAAATATGTAACCCACATCATTCTAGGAAAGTCATCAACAAAAAGTATAAAATACCTTTCACAATAGTATGATCTTGTTCTTGTAGGACCACATAGATCTGTATGCACCAGATCCAACTTCCCTTTTGCTGAAAAATATTTTCTCTTGAAATTGCTTCTAGTCTGTTTCCCCATAACACATTCTCTACACATAGTGTTAGATGGCTTTACAATTCTAGGTAGATCTCTTACTCCTTTTGTCATACTTGCCTTCACAATGTTATCAAAATTAACAAAAGAATAATCTTCAGATGTGTTCAATTCAAATACATTACCTCTAGATTTAGTACCAGATGCAATCAAGTCTCATGTTTTTTTCTTGATAGAACATTTTCCATTTATGAAGTTCAGTTGATAACCCTTGTCCACTAGTTGTCCAACACTCAAAAAATTGTGCTTAAGTCCATCAACAAGAAATACATTGTCAGTGTTAGTTTTTCCATCCAAGGAAATAGATCCAATTCCAATAATAAGTTTAGGAGTATTGTCACCAGATCTAAAAACACCACCATCATGTCTTTTCAAACTCACAAACTTATTTTTATCTCTAGTCATATGATGTGAACAACCACTATCTATGAACCATTCAGATTTTTTTTCAACTCAGGATACTAATGCTTTTTCTTCATGCATAGGTTCATCATCCTTAATAGAAATAAATCCAATTTCATCATAATCACCATCCTCATCATCAGATATACCCTCACTAGCATAATAAAATTCCTTATCCATTGAGAACTTAGACTTGAAAAACTTAGGTTTGTGCTATGGAATTCTTGTAGGACATCTAGATGCAAAATGACTGATCTTGTTACATGAAAAACATTTCAAAGGTAATTTTCCCTCAAACTTACCCTTACCTCTCTTTTCTCTTCTGAAAATCAGTGTAACAATTTCATCTAGTTTCCATTCTTCTTCCTGTATATGTTCCCATTCATTAGCATAGGCTACAAGTTCTTCCCTTAGGTCATTACTGCTTGTGCTTGCATTTCCAGGTAAGATTCTTTAGCTTTTGTGCACAATTGCTTTGAATGCTAACTCAACCTTAGGTAAAGTATCTCCATATTTTGTGGCTTCAAATGTAGTTAGCTTTCCAATCAACATCTCTCCGGTGAAGTTTGGTGTCAAAGGTATGATCTCCTCTATAGCCTGAACCTTGGTTCTATATGCAGGTGTAAAAGATCTGAGTATCTTTTCAATCACTTCTTCCTCACTGTAAGTTCCTCCAGAGTTCCTAATACCAATAACTACCTCAGTAATTCTCTATGCATATGCTCAGATGTTCTTGTCTTTTCTCATCTTTAGTGATTCCCTGTTTGTCTTCCAATTCTATAACTTTTCTTGCTTTGTAAACTTGTCTCTAACATATAGTGCTTCCAGTCTTGACCAGATTTCATGTGCAGAGTCCAAGTCCTTTACTTCAGTAAATTCTCCTTATGATAATGCACTGATTAAAGATTCCCTTGCAACCATATTGCATGAGAATAGCTTCTTTTTATCTTCACTGGCTTTCTCTAATTCATCCTCAGTTGCTTTCTTTTCCTTCTTCTTTGTTATCATCCAGTAATCAATTTCCAGACATAGAAAATGTGTTCTCATCTTGTTCTGCCAACTGTCAAATTTTTCAGGGTCAAACTTTGGACTATCCTTCCTGTAGTAAGTCATCTTCAAGATCACCTCAAGCTGTTAAACTTTCTCTCTAAGGACCAATAGCTCTGATACCAATTCTTAGGAATAACAATCCACAAGACAACTAAGAGGGGGGGTGAATTAGTTGTAATCTAGATTATTAAAATTTGTACTTTATAAACCAAATCTACAAATGTAAATGATAACACAATAATATCCAATACCATAACACAATATTTGTTGTCAAGGAAACCCTGTTAAAGGTAAAACCCTGGTGGGAATTAACACCCACAAATAATGTACTAAGAGTATAGTATCCCTATTAAAAGATATTAGCCCTGTTAGGAGCTTATTAAAACATTACAGTACACAATCCTTGTTACGAGATAGACCCTATTAGGATTCAAAGAAAATAGTAGGCTCACTGATAAGGCACAGTAACCAAAGAAGGTTAAAGCCACCCTCAAGGATTCACAATCCAAATCAAGTGTATAAAGAAAATACACATTCCAACGAACTATCTATTAGCAATTGTCTTTGCTTGGTCAGTTCCAATGATGTATCAACTCTGCTTTGTATCCAGCAGTCAACAAGATTCGTAGCTTCCACACTTCTCTTAATTTTCTCTTTCATGATTCTCTACAAGAATTTATCTTACATATATACCCTCTTGCAATAATTCATTAGGCCGTCCAGTTAAGCTTTCCTAATACACAATTAACTCGGTCAGCCAATTAAGGTTTTACATCTTACAAATAATTACATATCCCCTTGCTAAGATACACACAATATCTATAAAAAGTATACAACATTAACAATCCATTACATATACTTCTAGGTCCGTAATTCATGCTCACAATTAATTTCACATGCTGCATGTCTCAATTTGGCCAGGTAATAGGTCTCCTCCAGAATACACACCACAACTGACGTCATCACTATCGAATCAACAATCAAACTCAACCCATTACTCTATCATATGTCAGTTGTCCATCAGTAATCTCACAAGTTCTGAAATAACTTCGCTAGAAAGATATACCTGAAACACAAAAACCTGCTCTGTCCAGAATCACAGTTACAGTCCAAAAAACCAGTCTTCACTAAATCAACTATAACATCTATAGTAGGTAACATAAAGTCAAGAGACCTTAGGAATAAGGTTAGCACATGTCCTTCTACTTAAATCCAACTTTGATCATTCTGAATAATCCACACAGTGTCCGTACACTCCATCCAATTAAGTATCCAGTCTGTCTTCTTCAAAGAAATATATGTTGACATCAGTGACAAAACATGAATATCAACAGCATGATCAGTAACCAAAACTGATATCATCCAACATCAACAACATATCAGTTCGGCAAGACAAGTGATAGAAACCCCTGAGATGTATGTAGAAGACAACATCTATGATATGCACTCAAGGATCACACTCGAGCACATGGCTCTAGAGAACCTCAAGGACCAATGGGAGAAGATGATGGAAGACATGAATTCTTCACACTCTCACATTTTTGATAAACTATAAGGTATACACCTTTGCCCTTAATATCAAAAAAGGGGGAAAATAATGATATGTACAAATAGGAAACTATACAATACTACAAAAAAGGGGAAAATAATAAAATACCAGCATATACATAGGGGGAGTCATGAAATGACTAAGGATTATATATGTTGTACATACTTAACGTTTAGTTAGTATTTTGCACATATCAGTTTTTGATACTAGTGTCAAAGGGGGAGATTGATGACATTCATTTTCCATTAGTATTCAAAGAACACTTTTGGTAAGCATACACTGAAAGAAAAGACAAAGAGAAAACCAAAAATGAAGATATAAGAGATCACCAAAAACTGCTAAGTACAAAGAAAACCGATGACACAATTTGTGTGTAAACTGAGATTGCAAAATGGAAAGGATAAAGAGGAACCCAAAAGTGGAACCTGACAAGAAGGTCATAGTGAAAACTGAAAGAACAATCATAGAGGAAGCCAAGAGATAGTTCAAGCAGGAACACTAAAAATCAGTCAAACTGACTTCAGAGCATAACCAACCGATAGCAACCAAAAGTCAGTTGCAGCCCGCAAGAAGTGGTTCTAACTTCCATGTCAGATAAAATAGTCTTATTCTGTTTATAGAATCTTTATTTTTTGAAAAAACCATTTATGTAGGGACAATAAACATGAATGTAAGTTCTTTAATTACTCTAACTGATTTAAAACACATACACTAGGAGATCAAGGTAAAGTTGTAAACCTGTGATCTTAGAGTTAACATTGTTTTACGTGAAACTTGATTAGGTCAATCTATCTTATAAATAGATGATGCAATCATTCATTAATATATGATGTGAGAATGGATGAGAGGATGAATGAAGCATAAAAGCACATCTATGGATCAAATTGAAATTTTCAAGAACCAGAACAACAAAAGGTGAATTTGGTTATCAAGAACCAAGAACAGAGGCTACTAAGCATCAGAGGTATTATTAAATCACATTAGGTGATATACTTATTTATGTAAACTTTAATGGATCTATAATCAAAAAAATGAGATTGCATACACCAGGTCAAATTGTAATTTGCTTACATTCTAACAAGTGAAGCAAAGTGTAAAAATCCTTTAAAGAAAGGTGGATTTAACAGTCCAACTATAAATCTCTTGACCGAGTGCACACTCAATAGTGTTGCTAAAGCTCTTAACCGAGTAGACTTTAACAGGTCTCCACAGATACTCTTAACCAGGTAGATCATCAAAAGTGATCAAATTGTAAGCCTTAACTGGCCCCTTCCAATCTGTAGATAGTGAAGAATTTGTGGGTGCCATCACCACATCATTTTTTACTTCCTAACAAGATTTTTCTGCGATATCATATCTTCTGTTATGAATCAATTACTTTCATGAATGTTTCTATGAATTTTCACATGTATGGTTAATTTTATGAATTGATATATCTTACATCAATATAGTATAGAACAGATGGTTGGATAAACATTTTATAACTTAAAGGATAAAGGTTAAAAGATACAAAAAATTTAGAGGTACTGATTCACCCCTCCCCTCTCAGTACACACTTCCCATTAATTCCAACAGGTGTGATCTTGTTAGAGGATTTAAAATATTATTTTGTCACTTGATATCGGGCATCTCTATGCTACCTTCTATTACCAAACCCTAGTTTTACAAATGGTTCCTAGCACCTCATGCTATCTTCGTGATCAAATTTTTTGATACTCCTTGGGATGTATCTCAATATAGAAAGGATCTTTAAATCCTGATCGATTAAGAGACTTTCTGAATCAATGCTTAAACTGAAATAGTATGATATGTTCACATATACAACTTATACTTATAGATTTTTAGATCTATTGTAAGCTCATTAAACCATTCTGATCAATATATCTTTTCAATACCTTTGCTCCACTTTTTGTTTTTGCTCAGTGATGCTATGCTCTATTGCTCGACGTCCACAAAAATATTTATCTCTTTCCTCAACTTGATTGATCAGGACTGTATGAAGTTGTTCTTCATCAGTTTCTCTTTAGCATCCTCTTTTTCATTCACTCTTAATTCATAATGAATTAAGTTGTCTCTTTATAGACATGATATCACTGTTTCACTCTTCTTGATTTTTTTGTTCTTGGCATGATCCGCAATCTTAGCCAATCTAATTTAAAGAATAAATCCTATTTTATCTCATAGAAATATTCTTTCCAACTGGATAAAACAACTTTAAATCCTTTACTTAAATCTGGCTTTATCTTGTCAATGAAAACAATGATAAAAACTAGTTAAGTCTATTTTTAGCTCTGCTAGCTAGATATTTAGTTTGGCAATCCACAACTTCCATAATAACTTATTTACCTTTAGATCTTGGGAGATCTATAATTAAATTCATGTAGACCTCCTCCCAACACTAGCTAAGAATTACTAAGGGTTGCAAGAGACCCAGTGTCTTAAATTTCTTCCCTTTATTTCTTTGACAAACCAAACATGTAGCGAGAAATTTTTGAACATTCCCTTTTAGTCCTTCATAAAACAAGTCCTTGACTTGATCATATGTCTTCAAAAATATTGTATGAACACCTATTTGATACTCATGAACTTCTATTAGAATAATTTTTTTAGGGTGGATTTATTTCATAAGTATAATTATTCTTTATACCATAAGGCATCTACCTTCCAACAAAACATATATAAACTATTTGGATCAATCTATACGTGTTGAATAAGTTTTCTAGTAGAAACATCATTTTTTCCAGTCATATTTAGCTTCTTCTACCCTTTTTCTAGTAATATTGAAATAACAGACAAAAAAGATTCATCTTTTTCATCTTTCCTAGATAATGCATCTGCCCCAATACATTTCTTTATTTTCTTGTATATGATCTCAAAGTTATACTCCAACATCTTAGTCACCCATTTATATTTCTTCTTGGAGGAAAATCTCTGTTTTAGAAAACATTTAAGGCTATCATGATATGTCTTAAATTTGAAGTGTCATCCCATTAAGTATGGTCTCCATTTTTTTACTACATAAAGAATAGCTATCATCTCTTTTTCATAAATTAGATTGATTTGATTCTTACTCTTTAATTGGCAAGTTTAAAAAGCAATGGGCCATCCTTCTTTAATGCAAACTACTCCAATACCATTACCTAAAGCATCATATTCCACAATAAAATCCTTGGTGAATTCTAGAGTAGAAACAACTAGAGTAGTGCACATAGCATCCTTCAACCTCTCAAATGTTTCATTAGTTAACTTATTCCATTGACATTAATCCTTCTTTTATAGATGTGTGAGTGGTGTTGTTAAAAAACCATAGTTATTCACAAATATTATATATAACCTAATTATCCCCAAAAAACCCCTTAATTTCTCAATAGTTTTGGGCACATGCCAATCCATAACAGCCCTAATTTTGTTAGGATCCACTTTTACTCCTTCTTGTGAAACTATGAGTCACAAGTACTCCACCTCCTTGAGGCAAAACATACACTTGGAGGGATTAGAATAAAGTTGGTAACCCTAAAGAACTTGTGAGTACTATATCAACGTGATGTAAATTTTCCTCCCATGTCTTTCTTTAAATTAATGTATCATCAAAGAAAACTAATACAAACTTCCTCAAAAATTTCTTCAACGTGGAGTTCATCAAGCTTTGAGATGTAGATGGTGCATTGGTTAGACCAAAAGGAATCACCAAATACTCATAATGATCCTCATGATTCCTGAATTTTTTCTTGGGAATATCTTCTTTAATCCAAATTTGGTGATAGCTTCATCTATGATGTAACTTTACATTTAAAACTTAGCTCCATTCAATTCATCTAATAAATTATCAGTGATAGGAATGGGTGTGTCATCTTAAAATTTAGCACCCATTGATTTGGAAGCTCAAAGACCTTTTTAGGCCCCATTTTAGTGATCTCCTATAACATGGATAAATTTATGCTTGATTTTCCACTCTATCCTCATTTTTTTCTCTATTTTTTATCTTTTCTTTTGTGCCCCCAAGATCCTGAGACCTTTTATGGAGATTGTGTCTCCTAGGGTATAGGTCAAAGTCAACTTGTACCTAGGGTATAAGTAGAGGTTGACCTATACCCAAGGTATTGATTTCATAGGTACCCAGGCCCATTTTTGAGTTTTTCATTTTTTCCCTCCCAGTGTAGTCGGCCCTTTTTATTTTGTTGCCCAGAATCGGTATAAAAGGAGGCCTACTCACTTCATTTGGAGAGGGATGAATATACCATATACACAAGTCCTATGTCTATTTCATGCTCAAGCCATGAATTGAAAGCTATCAAGTTCAACTGTCATTCAAGGAGTTCAAGCAAAGAAAGGATTCATTGAAGGCATTTGTTTCATTCAATCAAACATGCATTTCCTTCCATAGATCTTTATTTTTTCTTCATTGGAGGTAGTGGATTTGGTCATCAAGGGAGAAATTAATCAACATTGCGCAATCATTCAAGCATTCAAGCATATTTACATCCATGATCTATGATTTGGGACTTTTAGATCTATTACATTTGTGAAGACATCCAACATCCTACATTCTACATACAAGAACTTATACATCTTTGTGGGTAGCAGATTTAAATCCATCCATGAAGGTTTGACAAGTAAGGTGACTATTCACATTTGTCTTTCTTTTACATGTTTTTATTTCAATTCAAGGTTAATTCCTAAATGGAGGCTTAACCAAGGAAAGCCCCTTCCCCCCAACAAATTTCCATTTTTCTTGTGTGTAGGAGCAGATTTGCAGGCTTTCAAGTTTTTGGAATCGGGTTCAGATGATTTAGGATTATAGTTTCTTTCAAGCATTCGGATCTTATATTTTTGGACAATGTAGGTATAGGTCGATCTTGACATGTACCCAAGTGGAATTTGTACCTCCAAGTTGACCTATTCCTGGGACCTTTAGATTTTCATAGCTAACAAATTTCAGTCTTTGGGTTTTGGATCCAGTATGGTTTCAGTTTATGTTACAGTCTGCTACTCTATTTTTAGATCTTATCTTGTGACCTCTACTAACCTTAAAGGTGAGCCCAATTTCCTCTTTGTCATTTCATATCACTTACTTTGATATATTTGATTAGGTATTTTATGTGCTTGATTGTTACAGGTGCTTCTATTTCACTAGCATTGCATTCAATCAATCAACTAGCCTTAGGTTATTTAATCAAATATAAACAATCTCAATATGCATTTGTACGCCTCTCTCTCCGGTTTCCCACAGCTTTCCAAGGGCAGGGGTTAGTAGCCAAGGTTCACAAGTGCATGCAAATCTATTACGCAATAACTACTAAATGAATGATCAAAACGTAAGCAATAAAATGTACAAACAATGAAAAGGAAGACAAATGAATGCAAACCCTTCAAATCTTGAAGCTTCTATTGTCTCTCTCTACTCCTTCTGAAACGCTGTTCTTGATGCTCAGTATTGGCTGGGCAGCGTCTATGACTTGAGAAGCGTCGAGATGTTGATAGTTGCAAAGTGTGTGTGTGATCGCAGGATGACCTGAATGCTGACAAAGTAATGGCGCTTGTAAACTTGAAATCCTGGATCCTTCAAATGGTTATGAAGGGTCCATTATATAGGAAATGCTGATGAAATGAGTGGTTGAGATCAATCCCAGAGATGGGGAGATGAACGATTGTGATCAAAAGCAACAGGAG
>MU227576.1:1884413-1897480 GCA_018584345.1 Thuja plicata | reverse complement strand
AATTTAATTGGAAGAATATAATTAGTGAGTTTAAATATTTGATTTAAACTATAGGAAATTGAATTTAATTGATTAAATATTGGTAAATAATCATTTTAAATGTTAATTAATTAAATAAAATTAATTATTTAATTAATGTTGAGAATTGGATTAGATGATTTGAGAAATGATTTTAGAAGAAAATAGGTGGTTAATTAATGATTAGGAAACCATTAATTAATAGATGAAAATTAGGGTTTTAATGTAAAGTTGCAAGCCTGTCCATTTTAGGGTGTCTACAGCATTAATCAATATCAATCAAAAAACAGTAAAGGGAAAGTTCCATCAAATAAAAAGATATCTTTTAATTATTCACCTTTGCAAGAACTTCATTTTTTTATTAGTACCCCTATATCAACTCAGGTTGTGCTAACCTAATTTAGATTCTCTTGAAGGTTATATTTTGGGATCCCTCTTTCTCTTTCCCTAATTTGCATAATAGAAAAAAACTAGGAGGTTTAACACATTTACATTTATATTCTTCCTTCCTCCTTTTCCTTTTTCTTATGTTACATTTTGGTGAGCCTGCCTTCTTACATGTTTCTTTAGCCTTTTGATTAGTTAGATTTTATTCACACCATTGTGTGTTCACCTTCATCATACATTTTGGTGAACCTGACTTGTTATATGTTTCTTTATCCTTTTGATTGTGTAGTTAGATTCCCTTCACATCATTGTGTGTTCACCTTCATCATATATTTTGGTGAACCTGACACTTTCATGTTTTATACCTTTTGATTTGGTAGTTATATCTTCTTTGTGTGATCTCCCTTGGAAACTTAATTATTACATTTAGACTTCATTATTCTTTCTTTTTCATTCCTTTATGTATGATCTTTATCATTTTGAGTCCAACTTATAGTATTCTGGTTAAAAAAAATCATAGGCTCATGGGTTCTTTTGATCCCAAACCCTCCTTCTTTCCTAGGAATCTTGATGAGACCCACATGCTCCCTTATGATCCTAATCCTCTCATGGAGAACAACTCTTCTCATTATTCCCATGATGAATATGAAGCCTTAAGAGTTCCTCCCACTCAAATTGACAAACTCACCCAAGAATTTCAAAGAATGGAACATTGGTTAGCTCAAGAGAATCATAGTGTTGAGACTATTTCTATTGTAGAAGCCTTAACGAATATTTCTCGTAATGATGAACATGGAATTCATCTCCTGCATGGAATTTCACATCTTATTAATTTCAATGTCAAATTGATGTCTGAATGTGCTCAATACTTAGGCTATGTTCCCTCCAATACAAATGTTTACTCCTCTGTGCCTATCTCTACTTCCATTCCTAGCATCTCCACTTAAATGCTCTGCCACTTATTACAAATTCCATTCAACCTTCTAAGCTCATACATGTAAGTCTTCCTAATCCTATTTTTTTATCGCTTTCCACAAGTGTCACATAAGTTTCATTGCCCACATCCGCACCTTCATATGGTATTGTAGCCTTTTGATATTCCCACATCCCTTCTACCAATTCTCCTAATATGATTCATTCCTCTTCAAAAGTTTCTTCCACTTACAATAACAATATTCTAAGCATTTCCAACATTTCTCCTCTTATCATTTCTTCTACTGATTCCACCATTAATAGCCTAGGTGAAACTATTTCTCCCTTGCAGTAACAACTTGCTTCATTGAATCAATCCAAATTCAATGTTCCCACCTATGGAATTGTTAACCCTTTGTCCTTAAACATTATCCGAGTTGTTAGCCCTCAAAATGTGTAGATTCCTTGTCTTGAGACTTATAATGGTAAGAGTGATGTTGTGACTCATGTTAAAACTTTTAAAACCTTGTCTAGTGATTTTTCTCATGATTATAGGTTCATGAAAAATCTTTTCACTAGGACCTTTTGAGACAAAGCCTTGCAATGCTATTGTTCCTTGCCTGCTTATTCCATTGATTCCTTTGAAAAAAATTCAAATGCATTTATTCAACAATTTCAAAATAATATTGGTCATCAAATATCTTTGACTGATTTAATGCATTCTAAAATAGGTGTTAAAGAAAAAGTTAGTGAGTTTATTGGTTTTTTTAAACATCTACATGCTTATATTTCTTATCCTACACCCAATTTTTATATACAACACATATTTATTCCTAATTTTCAAAAAATACATTAGACATAAAATTCTCCTTATTGAGTTTTTTTCTTTTTCATAATAATGTGCAGTGCTTCATCATTATAAACTACAAGTGAGTAAGTTTAAGAGAAATAATCCAATATCTTATGTTACCATTGATAAGAGTGATGTCGTATCTCATCCTAAAAAGTTTCATAAGAATAAAACAACATCAAGATCAACAAATCATCCAATATAGTAGATAATCAAGTGGCAACAACATCCAAAGGCATGGCTCCTCTTTCCTTTTTTTAGACCTTGCAATTTTACTCCTTTATTTGAGTCTTTGCATAATGTGATGAGAAAGTTACTAAATCCTAATATTATTTAGCTTCCTCCTATCAAACCAATTGATCCAAGTGTTAGGGTTTTTTTCTTTTAGGGCCTCTAAAATGCTTTAATACTTTATTAACTCTGTGACTCCCATTGCCTTAAAATTCTAACTCAAGCAAGAGAAAACTCTAATTGATGAGGTATCTTGATAACACTGGAGATACCTATTATCACCTCCTTCTTTTTTGAGATCCACTGACTCAGGCAGGTTTTACCTATGATTGATTACTAACTTGACAGTATCTTTAGAGTGATTTTTACTTATGTGCTAAATGCTCTATTCTTATATGGATAAATAGATAACAATGATTGCTCTGAGGAAAAGTTTAACAATCCAAATCATTATCTTGATGACGACAGATAGCAACATGATAAGGAATTTCATTCTTCTTTCCTTTTATAATTCTTATGAATTTAGGAGGAGCAACCTATTTGATTTTCTCTTTAAGAAACCAACAAACTCAAATTGTAAACTCTGTGAATACAATTGATTTTAAATACATGCTCTTTGTGTAAATGTAATTGATTTTGAATAGTTTTAAATATTTGGATGATTATGGATCACTTGACAAGTTTTGGACCGGTGCCTATCCTTGGGCTATAGAGTCAAAAGATATAAATCCATAGAGATAAACAAATAAGAATACTGTAGGATGCCTTACAACCTACATACAACTCAGGTAAAGTGCCTTACAAATTACACTATCACTCCTACAATGTTGTATCAAATCCTCAATCACTGTTGTACTCTCTAAAACTACTCAAAAAATTTAATTCTCCCCTTAAAAGAAACTTGCAAATAATTAGATAGCTACCTTATAGCCAATATGTTTAACATGCCTTACAAATTAAATATAAAAGAGTACACACAATAAGCAAAGAGACAACAACAATGTAGAATAAAATTGCACTATATTTTATTCATAAATTTCTACTTCAGTACATATAAAGGCTAAAAGCTCAAAAACACACACTGAAATCTAGAAGTCTAGCTTACAATTATATTTCATCTCTATAAAAATATTACATTTTATCTATTTATAGGTCTAAACCATCTTGGA
The DNA here is from genome assembly GCA_018584345.1 of Thuja plicata. Classification (NCBI taxonomy): domain Eukaryota; kingdom Viridiplantae; phylum Streptophyta; class Pinopsida; order Cupressales; family Cupressaceae; genus Thuja; species Thuja plicata. The sequence goes on along the minus strand of MU227576.1, from coordinate 1,893,913 downwards.
ATCCTTAAGATAAGGCTGCAACAAGCTTTGGATGGTTTAAGAAACCTAACCCTAAAATTGCAGAAAAAACAAAAGAGAAGGGTGACCCAAGCGGTGGAAAGACAAAAGCAGAGAATGAAATATGATTTGCTTCTTGTCTTCATATGATCTTTGACACCATGGTTTTTGTACTCCCGAGATAGTTTTTGATATTATTTAATGATGACTAACCTGCCTATTCTCCAAGAAACTGTGTCGGATCCTCAAACATTCTTTTATTCCTCAAAAAGTCAATTGTGGCAGCGTTCTTCTTTTCTTTCTTTATATGAACTTTGGCACCTTTGTCTGATTATGTTTGGGATAGCATCAATTTTTTGTATTGATACCAAGTAACGACCATTATAGGCTAACCTACACTTGTCTTTTATGATTGCTAACCTTCGTGTGCTCTTAGATCAGGTGTCAAGTGTCCCTTTTTCACTCATCGTCCAAGACATCAACATCCACTGCAGTAGCCTTGTTTTTATTTGGCTTTGTCTTAAAGTACCATGCTGCCACATCATCTTTTGTAGGCCAATTAAAGCTCTGAATTCTTTCCAGTTGTGCCTTTTGCCTCTCCCATCTGACATTAGTTATGCCTTTAACATCTACTATGAATTTATTGATGTCAGTTTCTACCTTGAAAGCTTCATCTAAAATCTTATTATAGCTTTCCATATCTAGATTTGAATCTAAAATAAATGCCTCTTTATTAGGTAGCATGGTGTCAGATTCACTTTTCTAGGCCTCCAAGGCCTTAATCTGATCATCCTCTCCCTTGATTGGAGGAATAAACCGGTTAAAACATGATCCCAAAAAGCTGATCTTTGCCTCAATCTGATTTAATTTTCCTTTGAAGAAAGGCAAAGCCACATTTATTTTCCCAATCTCATCCCCCACCTCTATTACAATCTCCAGTAAATCTGGCCTATGTGGCTGTAAATAATACAACTTCTCAAATAGTTGTACCCCACTTGACCAAGTTGTGAAATAAGGATTCAAAATGGAGATGTACCCTGTCACCTCAACATGTAAAGTAGGTAATTTATTGTATGCATTTAGGATTATATTAGTTTTATGTTTTAGGATATCAATCCTATACTAAAGTATATTCAACAATGCATTTCTGGAAATCTCATTATCCCTTTTAGCCATATCCTCTGTTTTTGCTTCTTCCTCCGTTTCAAATTTTTCTTCTGTATGTGGAGGTTTCTCAGAGGGTACATATACAACTTTAGGCTTTTCTAGAAATTGTTTGGTCAATTTAGAAATTACCCTCTCTTTCTCATGAATATTAATTTTGGATAATTCTCTGTCCTTAGCCTGGGCACTAGCCTCATCTACTAAAGTTTCACATCTTTCAGACAATTGCTTTGTCTTATCCTCATTCAAATGTGCCCAGTGTGTCTCTATTTGGGAAATATCCAAGTCACCTATGTTCTGAACTAACCACACCATTTGGTTCCCCACCATGCTCTCTTGAATATTTAACAATTGGGGCTTTTGGTCTCTAGGACATAGACTCCACATAGAAAATGCTTGGGAATTTGGACTATATCTGAATCCTTTAATCATATCACCAATTTGGACCTCAGTTGTCATCTTTAGGTCTGGTTTCTTTCTTATTTGGTCTATTATAAATGCTGAGGCTAAATCCCAGCCTTCAACAAGCAACATTCCACTGTCCAAAACTAATTTCCTGGCTTCTTCAGGAGTAATATCCTCAATTTTAGGATCATATGTTTGTAGAGCTAAGAGAGCCTCACTTGTCACTTCTTCCTCACCAGCTAATCTCAACTGCTCTTTGATCTGTTTCTTCTTAATCCATCTAAGGAAAGCCTTGAATTCATCAGTTTTTAAAAAAATTTCATCCTTTAAAAACTGCTGCTAATGGATCAATCTCTCATCTATACATGTTCTCAAAGGCAGATCTATGTCCTCTTCCACTTCTTGCTGCAATTTTTTCCCTCTTCTTATTTCTTTTCTCAGATTATGATCATAGGCCCTATTCCCAGGAATAAGGGCACTTACTCTATCTTTTTTCCTTTCTCTTCTCTCATAAGTTTTATCATGAGAAGACTGACCAAGATCAATCTTCTACCTCTTAAAAGTAGGCTCATTTGTACTCTCCAGCTTGGTTTCTTTGGTCAAATCAATGGTGATCATTTCACCTAAAGTCATTGCATGTTCACTACCTTGTGGTGGTTGATCCAATGGAGGTGGGCTTGGAATTTAACATCCTTCATCACTATCCTCCTCATACTCTGAATTAGAGAGCTCTATCCCTTCTTGCCCTTTTCCTTTCACTTCTAAGTGATCCTCCAATTGTTCACATAAATTATGATGATTGTTCAACATAGCTTTAATTCTATCAAAATAAGGCAAATTAGGGAAGAACCCTCCAAATGCCACTCCTTTTCTCTTCACTTTTCCTTCCAAATCCAATATTTCTTGAATTTTGTCTCTTTTCATCTTCACTTCCCCTTCATCAATAGTATTTCTTGTAGCATCTTCCTTAACACATTCACCATGTAGATAAGTGTTAGGAATGGTGGGAGTAAGGAGTTTCTTAAATACTGCAATGAAACCTTCTCTATCAACATACTTGTATAGGGCCACACCCATCTTGTAATCATTCAGCCAGTTGCTCACTATGTCAAGGGCCTTCTTACCAATTGTAAATTGATATATCTTGAACTGTCTAGGGGTAAATGTCCCCTTCCTATGTGGTGCAAGGTGTTCTTTATCAGTTAACATAAGATGCCATATGAATTCCATTGCAGTAATTCTAGTTGGTACATGATATGGTAAGATATGAGGGGGATGAGAACATCCATACACTCTAATGATTGTAAAATTTCTCTCCAAATAGAAGTCACCCAAGTTATGGTCTCCCTCCCAATTGTCTACATACTCACAGGGTCTTAGCAATTGTAACACCTTCAGTGGGAGCCTAGTTTTCTTCACACCTAGACTTTGCATTAATGGGTAAACTACCCAATTCTCAAATCCCTATTGCATTAATGGCAACAAACCCCTATTGCATCCTGTTGATGATATACTAAATGTACAATCATAATTGGTGCTGGAGTGTACATCCTATAATTCTAAGACCGTCATGAGAATACCAGCACATATTCTCACAGCTCCTCCATCCTTACCTAGCACTCTGTATAAGGCATATGCTATGTACTTGATATAAAAATTTAAATCCTTGTAAAAATAGGGTGCAGTTCATGGTATAGGGGCAATATGGTCTCTAACCTCACTAAGGATGTGTCTCTTCAATTGATTCCTAACAACTCCAGACTATAGCCTATACCTTTCCTCTTGTCTAGGGAGGTCAATCTCAGTCGACATTGTGTTGTATAAGCCAAAAGCTTGCATGAAAGAACTTCTATCCAAGGCTAACAACACAGTGCCATCATTATTTTTAATTATTTTTGTTAATGGGTCATAGTGGTGTGCTAGTCCTAGGAACAAGTCTACATCTACAAATACATCAGGGACTAACAACCTAGCCAATCCACAAGTCCAAGGATTTGAAATAGGCATAGGTTTATCAAAGTTTTTTGTAAAAGTAATTGAAAAGAGAAAAACCTATGGACCCTAGAGTCTTGGCATCTCTTATGTCAGCATACTCATCTGATAGAATATTTTAGATGAACCAGGCAGCAGCTTTAGGAATTCATCAGAAAAGTTTCTTTTTCCTTTCAGCATCTTCATCAACATCATCACTTCTCCCACTGGTGGAGGATACGCTGACTACTTTACTCATTTTGCTCAACTCTATGCTATTATGTTATGTTTTCCACTTCTTTTCACTGATATTGAAACAAATCTATTCTTAGAAACCCTATTCCTCCTCTGGAATGCACAGAAGATAATTCAAAAACACTAAATTCCTAGAAAAATTACTTTGAATTTAACCAACTTCACTAAATTCACTCCTTGAAATTAACACTTCTCTTATGGATACAGAAAACCTAGCAAATTCTTTCACTCTAGAATTTTGAATGCAAGGTAAATAAGAATAAGCAATGATATCAGCCTTTAATGGAAACATTATACAAGGTACACAGCTCATTATTGGAAAATCAATTACTTCTGCCTTCAAGTTTGCATACTGCATCATTAATCCAATTCCTAGCCGTAGCCTCTAAGTGTGACAGGAAATCAAATTCAAATGAGTGCATTCACAATAAAAACCCTTATCAAATTCAAACAGAATCACCTTTGATATGATTGGCTCTTTTTCAAACATCTCAGCTACTTTTCCCACATAGTCATTAATTCTCTACATTCCTATTCGCCGATGATTTCAGCAATGTCATGTAAGCAACTACCTTTACTCCTTTTACGCCTTAACTATCATTTTCCTTATCTAGTGACTACATGACTATGCATTGTCTCCTTATCGCTAAACAAATCTCTTAACCTTAGTTTCTTTTCGAGACCTAGGGACAACTAGCCTTTCTTCATTTTAATTTAACTGTGGTTCACTTCTAGCGACCTCGCGACTGAAGGAATCCAAGTTGCTATAATAATTTCTTAACTCAAAGTTTATTAAGAGACCTCCCGACCACCGTAGATCCTTCTTAATCTACATTTGATGGCTGACATTAAACTCCTCATTATTTATTCTGAACCTTAATATACTTTTGGAGACTTGGCAACTATAGTTTAATACAACATTTATTTTCTCATTCTCTAAGTCGCCATAAAAAATTTGACTTAGCCTTTTCATCTGGAGATCATGTGACTACCATTGATCTCATTTTAATCCTATGGTTGTCACTAAGTCTCTGATCTTTTAAATTAATTCACTTCATATCCGGAGACCTCGCGACTCATCACTGACCTGAACTGATCTGGAGACTGCGCGACTATGGAAAATCCAAGTCACAAGACACTTTACCTTAACCCATGATCTGTTCCATGACACTATGACCAAAGCCTTTGTCTCCATGTAACCACAAAATATTTAAAAGGTAAATATTACTTGGAGCTTCGTGACTAAAATAAATTGCTAAGTCTCATGACTTTTAAAGGAATATTCTTTTCTCTCAAAGACAACCTGACTAAGGTGAATCGTTAAGTCTCATAATAAAAAGGAATATTTGTTTATATTAAGAGACTAGGTGACTAATCTTAAAAGGCACATGACTTATTCCATAACTTAAGCTTCCAAAAAGGTAACTCAAAAATATAAACCTGATTAACATTTCTAGGGATTTTGACATTTTTGCATACAATGAAACTTAATACATAGGGTTTTTTACCATTTCTCTGGATTTTGGACTTAAACACATGGAACTTTCTCAGAGATTTTGCAATTTTAGACATATTTTCAGCATTTGTGAAACTCTCAGTCATGAGGACATCAAAATTTTTAGGGAAAACACTAGGACTGGAAAAACAACCAACAGTGGCTCTATCTAAGGATGGCTAAACATAGTTTATGACAAAGAATCTCAAAATCTTTGGTTGCAGACCACACCAAAAAATGAGGGCAATGGTGACTAACCTATTACAGAAGGGAAACACACAACTGAAGGAAATTATTTACAATATGATGCATACTTACTTGTGCATGAACTTTGATCCGTAATTGAAAAAGGGCTTGAGAAATTGCCCATGCACAGGCAACTCAAAATCTTCTCCATTCATATTCTTCAGCAGATAGGAATCCTTTCTATAGCTTTGTGAGATAACAAAAGGTCCAAGCCATAAAGACTCAAATTTTTGTGTTTTCCTTTATCTTCTTCTCTTACATTCCACTGAAGAACTAGGTCATCCGGTTGAAATTTTATTTAAGTAGCCCTTTTGTCAAATAGGTATTTCCTTTTCTATTGTAACTTAATGTTTTCTTTCTGGCTGTCTCTCCTTGTTTCATCCAATTCTGCCAACTGGATCATTCTGTTTTGCATAGTGTCAGAAACATCTAACTGTTCTTCTTGCATGAATTGTTATACTGGTAACAAATTATTGATAGGCATTCTTGACTATAAACCATATACCAACTCAAATGGATACTTGCTTGTTTCTCAATTAACTATTATTATGTCCGCCCAGAGTGCTAGCTTCAATATAGTATGCCATGCTCTCTTATTCTTTTCAAGAGTCTTTTTTAATATCTTCAAAATACTTTTATTACTAGATTCAGCTTGTCCGTTTGCCTATGGATGATATGGAGATGAATATGATATTGTAATCTCATATTTCTCACAGAAATCTGTTATTTCTTCTGATCTAAAACTCATGGCATTATCCATTACTAATTTTGACGGTACACCAAATCTGGTCATAATATTTTCCATTAGAAATTCAGTGACTACCTTGCTTGTTTCCTTTTTTGTAGGAATGGCTTCAATCCATTTGGTAAAATAATCTGTGGCTACAAAAATCCAACTATGTCCTCCACTAGATTTCTCTTGAAATTCACCAATGAAATCAATTCCCCACATAGTAAAAGGGGCTTCAATACTTACTGGGTTTAACAACAGGGCTCCGGAAAATTTGAGCTTATTTGAGAACCTTTGACAAGGCTCACACTTTTTGACATATGCATATGTATCTCTGAATAAATTGGGCCAATAGTACCCAACCCTTAAAATATTGTGGGCACTAGTCTTGGCAGAAAAATGACCTCCAAACTCCCCTGTGTGCATCTCACTTAAAGCTTTCTCAGATTGACTTTTATCCAGACATAACAACAATACACCATTTATGTCTTTCCAATACAGATCTCCTTTGATTAAGGTGTATTTTTTGGCTTGCAATCTAAGACTTCTCTTTTGATTATCAGTCATAACACTAGGACACTTGGAGTTTTTTAGGAAGTAGACAATATCAACATAAAATGGTTGTCTTTCTATACTTGTAACAGTTTGATCATGTGTCTCTGTATTATTTACTTGCACCAAATCCAAGTTCTCCTCTGTCATGAGTTTTTCCAAACCTTGGCCTCTTATTAACTTTGTAATATGGATTTCAATATTGAATTCTTGTATTCTATTTATCCACTTACATCTCTTACCAGTAACTTCTGACTGTGTAAGAATATCTTTCACTACTGAGTGAGGAACATATGCTTGCACCTTGGCACAGACCAGATATGGCCTAAAATATTTTATAGCTTTTACTAAAGCGTAAGCCTGCTTCTCCATCATCTTATAATTAAGTTCTATAGCCTGGAGAGACTTACTATAAAAATCTATTGGATGTTCAAATCCTTGTTCATCTTTTTGTAGTAAAACAACAACAATTGTATGATAAGATGCAAATGAAAATAGAGAAAAGGGCTTACTATAATCTGGAGATTTTAGAAAAGGAGCCTCTTGCACTGCCTTCTTTATTTTCTCAAATTCCATTTGAGCTTCTTCATTCCAATTAAATTTTTCATATTTCTTTAGCAACTTTATAATAGGTTTGACAATCTCTGCAAAGTTTTATATAAACCTCCTAACAAAATTAATCTTTCCTATGAAAGATTGAACTCTTTTTAAGTTTATTGGAGCAATGACCTTCTGGATTGATTCTATTCTCTCAGGGTCTATTCTCACTCCATCCTTAGACACTATGTGTCCCAACAACATTCCTTCTTGTACTGCAAAATGACATTTTTTAGGATTTAATGAAACACCATATTCTAGAGCTTTATTGAAAATTTTACCTAGGTGCTCACAGTGATCCTCAACTTTTTTAGAATATGCAGTTAAATCATCTTGATAAATGACCATGAATAAATCAATGAATTCCTTAAAAGCAACATCCATGGCCATTTGAAAAGTCACTCCTGCTTTTATCAATCCAAATGGCATCCTGACATAAACATAGGTTCCCTAGGGAATGGTAAATGCAGTCTTGTATTGCTCAGATTCTTTCACCAAAACTTGGTTGTAGCAACAGAAACCATCCATCATTGACAGCAGCTCACAACCAATTACCCTATGTAACATTGCCTTCATGTTAGGTAAGGAATAATTATGTTTGAGTGAGGCAATATTCAGATTTCTTAAATCCACACATAATCTAATATCTCCATTCTTCTTTCTGACTGTACTAGATTTGATAACCAAGTTGAGTGTCTAATTGGCTGGATTATCCCAGCATCCTTAAACTTTATCAATTCTTGTTGCATCTTAGGATCCAACAAGGGGTTAATAGGCCTCTATTTTTTCCTAAATCTTTTCACATCTAATTTCAGTGGGATGTCATGTTGGAAAAGGTCCTCTCTATAGGCTTTCAAATCCTCATATGACTAGGAAAAGACATGTTTATGTTTCCTTAACAGTTTAATCAAATATGTCCTTACATGAGAGTCTAAACCTTTTCCAATATAGACAACTTGAGGACTGGTATCTAATCCGAAGTTAATTTTGTCTAAGTCCTCAATCTTAGCATTGCTTATCTTTGTTCAGTGATCATTCTGAATACTAAAAAATGCTTCAAGCTCAATCAAACCCTTAAAAATCTGATTAGAACTTAACTGGACAACCTCATTGCCAAAAATATAGTCTTTTCCATCATTACTCTTTAGCAAAGTACCACAATCTATGCTCTAGTTCTCATAATGATCTAGACATTGAATGAATCTCAGAATATCTTGGTCATCCTGAAAAACTTTCCAGTTGTATATGTTATCTGGAACAACCGGTCTTGTCTTGACTTCTAGTATTGACACCCCATGTAAGGTCAAATCATCAGTTTTCAAAGAAAAATTTGCCAAGAAATCTACCATTATATTCTTTGACCTTTCTATCCAACTTATATCAAAGGCATCAAACATTTCAATTTGATCCCAAATAGCATACGTATACATTTTTAATCTTTCATTTTTTACTGCATATTTGGATCTAATTTGGGCCACCACCAATTCAGAATCATCATAAACCTTTAAACATTTAATTATGTGTTTGATGGCAATTTCTAGCCTTAAAAACAAAGCCTCATACTCTGTAGTATTATTTGTACATTGGAAGGCTAATAAAAAGGAATATTTAAAAGTTGTACCTGATGGAGATACCAGTAACACACCAGCTCCTGACCCTTCTCTAGAGAAAGCTCCATCAATATACATTTTCCACAATCCATCACTTTGTACACCTAACTCTTTGACCAGAGGATCAATATTTTCATTCTGATAATAAAGTTCACTCCTCTGTACCCTAAAATTTTCCATATCTATATCAATGAAACAATTAATGTTAGTGTCTTCAAATCTTTCTATCATGTGAAGAGTTCTACCCTCCCTTGACACCTTAACATTATCTCCAACAATGTTGAAAGTAGCATATGATAAATCACTTTGTATACTACCTCCCATTGAAGCACTCCACTTTCTTGATAGCATCATCCCATAATGTGGTGGTATATCAACAACAAGAACATTCATAGTCATTACCACATCAGGACATATAGCTAATTTATAAGGCATAGCCTCAATGGTACCAATCACAGGGACTTCTCTAGAGTCCATT
>MU227576.1:1852219-1884233 GCA_018584345.1 Thuja plicata | reverse complement strand
TTGGGGAAGAAGTTGTATTCAAGAAAATTTGAGGAATCTCAGAGGTTAATACTTCAACTTCCTTCCCTTTGTTAATTGGTTTCTTGTCAACATTCTCTAGATTTTGGACTTTCATTATGGGCACACTGTTTAATAATAACAACACCTTTTCCTTGTATTCTTTGATTCTCATCATTTCTAGAAATGTCACCTTCACAGTCATTTGAGATAAAATTGACCCATATCTACTGGAGTATATTTCACATCTGAGGATTTTGATTTTTCAATAGTAATGTTATTTTCCTCAATATGCACTTTCAGAGTTGGTTCTTTTAACTTTTTACTTTATATCTTAAGAGCAGAAGTACCTATTTCTTGCTCTTTTGATTCTCCTTCTTGTACAACATTTGGTTCTAAGGCTTTTGTTATAATTTTGACCTTAGGCTTATTTTCATTTTCCCCAGGTCCTTCCTTCTTCTGTATATATTTGGTGTCTATATTGTTTTCTTTTATAAAGACACCAGAAAGCTAACTACCAGTACCACCAACTACTCTATTTCTCAAATGGTAGTTGCTTCTAGCTTTTTTCACTAAATTTGCAGTAATCCTAGCTTTCTCTTCATTTGAAGATTTTCTAATAAGTGGAAGATCCTGATTGTTTTGAGCATAACATCTTATATGGTCACCAGTTTCCTCTACTTCGCTATCTGATAAAATCTGTTGATGATGATTTTCTACACTTCTTTGTGAATGATAAGAATCATGATTTTCAATTTCACTATCTGAATCTATATCATGACATGAATAAGTATTTTTCATATTGCGATCACATTGTTAACCTTCATCATTTCCTTGTTCTTCATTTGTTTTCAATTTGAAGGAAACAATACAAAAATTATGGTTGTGTGGGGCAACACAAGCCTCACACCAGAAATCATCATTGTATAAGTGGACAACATTTTTTTGTAGAGGATCTGGAGTTCTATTATCTATTTTCTCTTTCCTGAGTGAAACAATAGGCTTTCCATCCTTTAACTGAGTTCCATAAGGATGGTTTTTCATTCTATTTTGTGGATTATAATTGTTATTATAAGAAGTCCTATTGTTCTGAGGAGACCTAAATTTGTTGTACTTTGGTTCCTTTGGGTTACTCCTGCTAAACCTTGAATCATCTTTTCTATTTAATTTACCAAACACCCTTATGTTCATTTCAATATTTACTGTTATTTTATAAGCATCAGTAAGAGTTCTAGGGCTTTTTATCCCTAAGAGCATACCCCATTTTAGAATCAAAGGCATTTAAATAAGTTGCTAGACATACCTCTTCATCTAGCCTTATTTTCTAAAACAATTTGTGCATTGCTCTTTGAAATCTGGTATTAAACTCAGTGACCTCTTCATTGTAATTCTTTTTGATGTTATTGAATTCATTCAAGAAGAATCCCTTGTATGTCTTGTCACCATACTGATCTTTAAACAATTCAATCAACTCATCCATGGAAGCAACAGAACCATTAGAAAGGCTCCTAAACCATTCTCTAGCATCCTCTACTAGAGACTGAATAAAAAATTTCATTAACACATCCTCATGAGTGATATTTAAATTATCTACAAAATCAATGAATTTTCTTAAATGCGTTTCACAAGAAATAACATTATTACCTGCGAACTTTGGGAGCTTTTCTCATATATCACCCACATCTCTTGGAAATGTATTGGGGTATCCATGGATACCAATGAAGTTAAACTTCTTGTACCTTTCAGTATGTAATGGTTTTCTTTGAAAATTATCATTGTCCTTAAAAGTAGTGGCTTTTTCTTTAGAAGTTGTTGTATTCTCTGTTCCAGCATAAGAATATTTAGATGACTACAAAAAAACTATTTTCTTCTTCATTTCAATTGTTGCAGCCTTCATCTGTGCCTTTTCTAGCATTTTTTCCATGGTTTCTTTTTCAATTCTTAATTTCTCAAGATCAACATCCAACTTAGACATTTGCTCTATTAGGACCTTGTGAACTTTAGGTTCTTCACTTTTTCTTTAAGTCATTTTTTGTTTACCTCTTGTATCATCCTTCTGTGAACTAGAAGCTCTATGAGTAAGTGGTATTTCTTGGTCCTTTTGAGACCTCTTTGTATTCCTTGTAGTTTGATATCTTAAAGATCTTCATTTTATTTTGTCAACATCTTTCTTTTCATGTTTTTTCTTTCTCTAAGATCTTTTTCCATTTTCATCTGTTGAATAAGGGCAAGATGTTTCATGATGAGTGCCTCTTCTTTAGAAGGCTCATCAGAGGAACCTTCCTTAGATTCTAAAGTGACTTTATTTGTTCCTTCCCTCTCACTAGAAGTGGAAGTAGCTATAGATGTTTCTAATACTTTCTCTGTAGCTTCTTCATATTCTGAATTATTTCCATCATGAATGGACTGATAGCTACCTACCTCTCTCCTAGTATTACTTTATTTTCCTCTTAGAGGAGTTTCATCCATATTGACTTGGTTTCTTTTCATTCTCCAAGACATTTCCATTCTTCAAGTTGAAGCCAATCCACCATCTAATGCAGTTTTAGGATTCCTTCTTCCTTTTGATCTAGTATTCATCATGAAAAATATTTTCTTAACTTTTCCCTGATCTCAGAGATTTAGCTTTAGAGTCACCACCAAAAAACAGTTAGGGATGAATGAACACTATCAAAAGAAATTTTGGCAACTACAACTGGGTTTAAAATAATTAAAGGTGTTTCACCAAAAACTATGGAATATTATATTGCAATAATTCCCCAGCAGAGTCGCCAATTTGTTAGGGTTTTTTCTTGCAGGGCCTCTAAAATGATTGAATACTTGATTAACTCTATGACTCCCAATGCATTAAAATTATGACTCAAGAAAGAGAAAACTCTAATTGATGAGGTATCTTGATAACACTAGGGATAACTATTATCACCTCCTTCTTTTTTGAGATCCCCTGACTCAGGCAGGTTTTACCTATGACTGATTACTGACCTGACAGTATCTTTAGAGTGGATTTTTACTTATGTGTTGAATGCTCTATTCTTATATGGATAAATAGATAAAAATGCAGATAACAATGATTACTCTCAGGAAAATTTTAACAATCCAAATCATTATCTTGATGATGACAGACAACAACATGATAAGGAATTTCATCCTTCTTTCCTTTTATAATTCTTATGAATTTAGGAGAAACCTATTTGATTTTATCTTTAAGAAATCAAAAAACTCAAATTGAAAACTCTGTGAATACAATTAATTTTAAATATATGCTCTTTGTGTAAATGTAATTGATTTTGAATAGTTTTAAATATTTGGATGATGATGGATCACTTGATAGGTTCTAGACCAGAGCCTATCCTTGGGCTATAGAGTCAAAAGATATAAATCCACAGAGATAAACAAATAAGAATACTATAGGATGCCTTACAACCTACATACAACTCAGGTAAAGTGCCTTAAAAATTACACTGTCACTCCTACAAGGTTGTATCAAATCCTCAATCACTGTTGTACTCTCTGAAACTAATCATAAAATTTAATTCTCCCCTTAGAAGAAACTTGCAAATAATTAGATAGCTACCTTATAGCCAATATGTTTAATATTCCTGAAAAATTAAACATAAAAGAGTACACACAATAAGCAAAGAGACAACAAAAATGTAGAATAAAAACTATATTTTATTCATAAATTTCTACTTCAGTACATATAAAGGCTAAAAGCTCAAAAACACAGACTGAAATCTAGAAGTTTGGCTTACAATTATATTTCATCTCTATAAAACTATTACATTTTATCTAGTTATAGTTCTAAACCATCTTGGAATCATTAAGATAAGGATGCAACAAGCTTCAGATGGTTTAAGAAACCTAACCGTAAAATTGTAGAAAAAACAAAAGAGAAGGGTGACCCAAGCGGTGGAAAGACAAAAGTAGAGAATGAAATCTAATTTGTTTCTTGTCTTCATATGATCTTCGACACCTTTGGTTTGTGTACTCCCAGGATATTTTCTGATATTCTTTAATGATGATTAACCTACCTATTCTCCAAGAAACTGTGTGTCGGATCCTCAAACATTATTTTATTCCTCAAAAAGTCAATTGTGGCAGCATTCTTCTTTTCTGTCTTTATATGAACTTTGGCACCTTTGTCTGATTATGTTTAGGATAGCATCAAATTTTTGTATTGAGACTAAGTGACCATCATTATAGGCTAACCAACACTTATCTTTTATGATTTCTAACCTTCCTGTGCTCTTAGATCAGGTGCCAAGTGTCCCTTTTTTCACTATTCGTCCAAGACATCAACATCCACTGTAGCAACCTTCTTTTTCTTTGGCTTTGTCTTCAAGTCCCATGATGCCACATCATCTTCTGTAGGCCAATTAAAGCTCTAAATTATTTGTAGTTGTAACTTTTTCCTCTCCCATCTAACATCAGTTATGCCTTTAACATCCACTATGAATTTATTGATGTCAGTTTCTACCTTGAAAGCTTCATCTAAAATCTTATTATAGCTTTCCATATCTAGATTTGAATCTGAAATAAATGCCTCTTTATTAGGCAGCATGCTGTCAAATTCAATTTTCCAGGCCTCCAAGGCCTTAATCTGATCATCCTCTCCCTTGATTGGAGGAATAAACCGGTTAAAACTTGATCCCAAAAAGCTGATCTTCACCTCAATCTGATTTAATTTTCCTTTGAAGAAAGGAAAAGCCACATTTATTTTCCCAATCTCATCCCCCACCTCTATCACAATCTCCTGTAAATTTGGCCTATGTGGCTATAAATAAGCCAACTTCTCAAATAGCTGTACCCTACTTGACTAAGTTGTGAAATAAGGATTCAAAATGGAGATATACCCAGTCACCTCAACATGTAAAGTAGGTAATTTATTGTATGCATTTAGGATTATATTAGTTTTATCTTTTAGGATATCAATCCTATGTTGAAGTATATTCAACAATGCATTTATGGCAATCTCATTATCCCTTTTAGCCATATCCTCTATTTTTGCTTCTTCCTCCATTTAAACTTTTTCTTCTAAATGTGGAGGCTTCTCAGAGGGTACATATACAACTTCTGGATTTTCTAGAAATTGTTTGGTCAATTCAGCAATTACCCCCTCTTTCTCATGAATCTTGATCTAGCATAATTCTTTGTCCTTAGTCAAGGCACTAGCCTCATCTACTAAAGTTTCACATCTTTCAGACAATTTCTTTGTCTTATCCTCATTCAAATGTGCCTAGTGTGTTATTATTTGGGAAATCTCCAAGTCACCTATGTTCTGAACTGACCACACCATTTGGTTCCCCACCATGCTCTCTTGAATATTTAAAAATTGGGGCTTCTGGTCTCTAGGTTATAGAATCCACATAGCAAATTCTTGGAAATATGGACTATATCTGAATCCTTTATTTATATCACCAATTTGGACCTCAGTAGGTCTAGTTTCTTTCTTATTTGGTCCATTATAAATGCTGAGGCTAAATCCCAGCCTTCAGCAAGCAACATTCCATTGTCCAAAACTAATTTCCTGGCTTCTTCAGGAGTAATATCCTCAGTTTTAGGATCATATGTTTGTAGAGCTAAGAGAGCCTCATTTGTCACTGCTTCCTCACCAGCTAATCTCAACTGCTCTTTGAACTTTTTCTTCTTAAGACATCTGAGGAAATCCTTGAATTCATCAATTTTTATAAAATTATCATCCTTTAAAAACTACTATTGATGGATCAGTCTCTCATCTGTACATGTTCTCAAAGGCAACTCTATGTCCTCTTCCACTTCTTGCTGCAATTTTTTCCCTCTTCTTATTTCTTTTCTTAGATTATGATCATAGGGCCTATTCCCAGGAATAAGGGCACTTACTCTATGTTTTTTCCTTTCACTTCTCTCATAAGTTTTATGATGAGAAGACTGACCAAGATCAATCTTTTGCCTCTTAAAAGCAAGCTCATCTATACTCTCTAGCTCAGTTTCTTTGGTCAAATCAATGGTGATCATTTCACCTAAAGTCATTTCATGTTCACTGCTTTGTGTTGGTTGATCCATTGGAGGTACGCTTGGAATTGAATATCCTTCATCACTATCCTCCTCATACTCTAAATCAGAGTGCTCTATCTCTTCTTGCCCTTTTCCTTTCACTTCTAAGTGATCCTCCAATTGTTCACATAAAGTATGATGATTGTTCAACATAGCTTTAATTCTATCAAAATAAGGTAAATTAGGGAAGAACCCTCCAAATGCCACTCCTCTTCTCTTCACTTGTCTTTCCAAATCCAATAGTTGTTGAATTTTGTCTCTTTTCAGCTTCACCTCCCCTTCATGAATAGTATTTCTTGTAGCATCTTCCTCAACACATTCACCATGTAGATAAGTGTTAGGAATGGTGGGAGTAAGGATTTTCTTAGCTCCTACAATGAAACCTTCTGTATCAACATACATGTATAAGGCCACACCCATCTCGTAATCATTCAGCCATTTGCTCGCTAAGTCAAGGGTCTTCTTACCAATTCTAAATTGATATATCTTGAACTGTCTAGGGGTAAATGTCCCCTTCCTATGTGGTGCAAGGTGTTCTTTATCAGTTAACATAAGTTGCCATATGAATTCCATTACAGCAATTCTGGTTGGTATATGATATGGTTTGATATGAGGGGGATGAGAACATCCATACACTCTAATCATTGTAAAATTTCTCTCCAAATAGAAGTCACCCCAGTTATGGTCTCCCTCCCATTTGTCTACATACTCACAGGGGGTTAGCAATCGTAACACCTTTACTGGGAGTCTAATTTTGTTCACACCTAGACTTTGCATTAATGGGTAAACTACCCAATTCTCAAATCTGCAAAAGTCACAGTCTTTGGTAGTGAAGTTTCAAATTCTAATCCAAAACTGGATAGGGTTGGGCTGATTGTAATATAACCTTTGAGGGTTCAAATTTGGCAAGTCCTTGATATTATAGTTGAAATGAAACAATAGATGCATCAGGATTGAATAATGCAGGAATTTAGGCTCCTTCTCCTTCTTTTGAATGGCAACAAACCCCTCATGCATCATGTTGATGATATACTGAATGTAATCATAGCTAGTGCTAGAGTGTACATCCTGTAAGTCTAAGACCATCATAAGAATACTAGCACCTATTCCTGTAGCTCCTCTATCCCTACCCAGCACTCTGTATAAGGCATATGCAATGTACTTGATATAAAAATTTAAATCCTTGTAACACTAGGGTGCAGTTCATGGTATAGGGGCAATATGGTCTCTGACCTCACTAAGGATGTGTCTGTTCAATTGAGTCCTAACAACTCCAGACTATATCCTATACCTTTCCTCTTGTCTAGGGAGGCCAATCTCAGTGGACATTTTGTTATATAAGCCAAAAGCTTGCATGAAATAATTTCTATTCAAAGCTAACAACACAGTGCCATCATTCTTTTTAATTGTTTTTGTTAATGGGTCATAATGGTGTGCTATTCCTAGGAATAGGTCTACATCTACAAATACATCAGGGACTAACAACCTAGCCAATCCACAAGTCCAAGGGTTTGAAATAGGCATAGCTTCATCAAAATTTTTGTAAAAGTAATTGAAAAGAGAAAAACCTGCGGACCCTGGAGTCTTGGCATCTCTTATGTCAGCATACTCATCTGATAGAATATCTACATTCATTTTCTTTTTTAAGTGGAACTAGGTAGCAGCTTCAGGAATTCATCAAAAAAATTTCTCTTTCCTTTAGCATCTTCATCAACATCATCACTTCTCCCACTGGTGGACGCTATGCTGACTGGATTACTCATTTTTCTCAACTCTGTACTATTCTGTTATGTTTTCCACTTCTTTTCACTGATATTGAAACAAGTCTGTTCCTAGAAACCCTATTCCTTTGGAATGCATAGAAGATAATTCAAAAACACTGAATTCCTGGAAAAATTACTTTGAATTCAACCAACTTCACTGAATTCACTCCTTGAAATTAACACTTCTTTTTTGGATACAGAAAACCTAGAAAATTATTTTTCTCTAAAATTCTAAATGCAAGGTTAATAAGAATAAGCAATGATATCATCCTTTTATGGAAAAATTATACAAGGTACACATCTCATTATTTGAAAATCAATTACTTCCACCTTCAAGTTTGCATACTGCGTCATTAATCCAATTCCTAGCTGTAGCCTCTGAGTGTGATAGGAAATCAAATTCAAATGAGTGCATTCACAGTAAAAAACCCTTATAAAATTTGAACAAAATCACCTTTAATATGATTGCCTCTTTTTCAGACATCTCAGCTACTTTTCCCATTTAGTCATTAATTCTCTACATTCCTATTCACCGATGCTTTCAGCAATGTCATGTAAGCAACTACCTTTACTCCTTTTACGACTTAACTGTCATTTTCCTTATCTAGAAAATACATGACTATGCATTATCTCCTTATCACTGAACAAATCTCTTAACCTCAATTTCTTTCTGAGACCTGGCGACAACTAGCCTTTCTTCATTTTACTTTAACTGTGGTTCACTTCTAGCGACCTCGTGACTGAAGGAATCCAAGTCAATGTAGGAATTTCTTAACTCAGATTTTATTAAGAGACCTCCTAACCACCGTAGATCCTTCTTAATCTGCATCTGACAGCTAACATTAAACTCCTCATTATTTATTCTGAACCTTAATATACTTCTGGAGACTTGGCGACTATAGTTTAATACGACATTTATTTTCTATCTCTAAGTCACCATAAAAATTTTGAATTAGCCTTTTCATCTGGAGATCACACAAATATTGTTGATCTCATTTTAATCTTTTGGTTATCACTAAGTCTCTGATCTTTTAACTTAACTCACTTCATATTCGGAGACCTCGCGACTTATTATTTTCTAACTCATCACTGACCTGAACTGATCAGGAGACTACGCGACTGTGGAAAATCCAAGTCTCTAGACACTTTACCTTAACCCATGATATGTTCCATGACACCATGACCAAAGCCTTTGTCTCCATGTCACCACAAAATATTTAAAAGGTAAATATCACTTGGAGATTTCGTGACTAAAAGAAATTGCTAAGTCTCGTGACTTTTAAAGGAATATTCTCTTCTCTCTGAGACAACCCGACTAAGGTGAATCGCTAAGTCTCATAATAAAATGGAATATTCATTTATATTAAGAGACTAGGAAACTAATCTTAAAAGGCACATGACTTATTCCATGACTTAAGCTTCCAAAAAGGTAACTCAAAAATATAAACCTGATTAACATTTCTAGGGCTTTTGACATTTTTGCATACAATGAAACTTAAGACAGGGTTTTTTACCATTTCTCTAGATTTTTGACTTAAAAACATGGAACTTTCTCAGAGATTTTGCAATTTCAAACATATTTTCAGCATTTTTGCAACTCTCAGTCATGAGGACATCAAAAGTTTTAGGGAAAACACTAGGAATGGAAAAACAACCAACACCAAGCAAACCTGCTCCTCAATCCTTTGATTCCACAACCTTCTTTTAATACCATCAACCCATTCATGATACTAAAAAGTGGTATTCTCTGAAATATACTATCTAGGTCCTTATTGATTCTAATGCTTTATTTGTTGATGCTGATATCAATCAAGGAAACAAATCTATTGCACCTCCCAACCATAATTTGTAAATATACACTAATCCTTTCTCATTCAAACAATCCTATTGTGCAACCTTCTTATTCTTCTACAAACATTATTTATGATGATAAAGTTGAAGAAGCCAACCATGTTGAGCATATCCAAACTAAAAATTTACATCAACCTCAACCTCAACCTCAGCTTCAACAGTGTATCACCTTTGATCCTGCTGAAACAATTAAAGTACATGATGGTCCTCTTTACATTATTGCTAGGGTTACAGGTATTCCTCCCCATGGTGTTCTTGTTGATTCCACTTGCATTGTGAATGTTATAACTGAAGAGTACATTTTTAGTAAACACTCTCAAAAGGATTCCTATGATAAAATTGATGTCTTAATTCAATCTTGCAATGGTTTCCTTTATCCCCCTCATGGTCCTTTATCTTTTCCCATGGAACTTAGTGGTAAGATTGTGGATACTACCTTCATTTATATTCCTACCTTTTATCAATTTCAAGTAAATATTTTTTTTCCTTGGATGTTCTCCATACAAGTCATAGCTTCTCCTATTCAAAAATGTCTAAAATTCCCTCATGATGGTGATATCAAGACCATTAACCATAGTATTTATCATCCTTCTATGCCTTGAGACTGTGTTGACCTTGATTTGTTTTGGCCTTCTATACCTTAATCACCTTTGACTTGTCTTGATTATCTTTTTCTATCATACCAAGCCTTCAAAGCTAAGAATATTTCTAAACTTATTAAACCCAAAGTTGATCCTATTCATGGTCTTCTTCCTATAACACCAATTCCTCCTTTATGAACTTCTCCACCTCCTATCCTCCCACATAAATAAGAAAAGGAACATATGTTGATTGATCCTACTCTACTACAAATATCTACAAGGACCAAATGTAATCGACATTCTCATGATTGGCATCATAAGCATTAACCTAGATTCATTTCATGTATCTCTCAGAATCCTTCTTCACCTCATACAACTCTATTAGGAATAACAGTCCACAAACACAACTGAGAGGGGGGGGGTGAATCAGTTGTGAGAGAGATTATTAAACATTAAACATTATAAACCAAAACTTTAATCCAAATGATAACACATTAATTAAAACACCATAACATAATCATTTTTTGTAAAGGAAACCCTGTTAAATGTAAAACCCTGGTGGGAATTAGCACCCACCAATAGTGTACTAAGAGTAGAGCATCCCTGCTAAGATATTTATCCATGTTAGGAGCTTATTAATGCATTACAGTACATAGTCCCTATTAAAGGACAGACCCTGTTAGAAGTCAAGAGTAATAGTAGGCTCACTGCCCATGCACATTGCCTAAAGAAGGTTAAATCCACCTTTAGGACTTACTCTCTGAAATACAAGTGTATATGAAATATACAATCCAATGAACTATTTGATAGAAGCTATTTTTTCTTGATCAGTTCCAATGAAGTCTCTTAATCACAACCTCTGCTCTACATCTAGAATACTTCACACAAACAAGCTCGCAACTTCCACTCTTCACTATTACCACACTTTCCACAAAATAAAATGACTTTCTTTTATACAGATTTACAATAAGTAATTAGGTCAGCCAATTAAGACTTCCCTAATGCACAAATAATTACATAACCCCTTGCTAAGATACACGTGGCACCTATAAAAAGTAAACATAAATTACTACTCATCATATATAATCCAAGATATGTACTCCATGTATAATCCAAGATTTGTAATCCATCCTCGCAATCCATAATACATGCTTCATCTCTGAAGTTGGCCCCAAATAGGTCTTCTCTAGACCACATGCCACAACTGACGTCACCAAGTTTCTTGTGACCCAAGAATCATAAGAAACATTCTTCAACATGTCTTTTGGCATTCCCCAATCTTAGATAACATGAATCAATCTCACACACAAGTTATCCTCAAAACTCAGAGACTAACTCAGTCATAGTTCACTGTCACTCTCCAGTACCCAGTCTATGTTAAAACATTTGTAACTTAATCCATCTAAAATATTAAGGCACACACCCTTAGACATAATATCACAACACATCCATGTACACATCCTCATCTTTGCACGCTCTGAATCAACTGTACAGTACGCGTACACTTCTTTCATTAATCTAAGAAACAGTAATAACCAATATGTTATGTCTCAATAGAAACATATGTTGACATTAGTGACAAAATACGAATGCCAACAAAAACAACATAAACCAATTCCAACAACCTCCTAGTTCACTTTCTTTTTATCAACCCATGCTTGAACCTACGGAGGAAGTGAAAAATGATAAAGTTCAAATGGATAAAGATGATGATTCTATTTATATCTTAAATTTTATTACAATTAATCTTGATGAAGAAGATACTCTTGATGATGATGTTCTTGATACCAACAATGATATGCATGCTAGTGATTCATATGATTATGAGACTATTGATCTTGATTATGATTTACCAGCTATTCTTTCACAATAATTATCTATTTCTACTAACCCCTAACATAGTGACCTTTCTTTACAACAAGGTCCTTGTCTGGCTATTGTTCCCTTTGTTGTGCTTAATGTTTCTTCTCTTGTGAGTTTCCCATCTTCTCTAAACACTATGGACTAAAATAGGGAGGAAAGAGATGTGCTTGACTAGCTCCTCTTGTAAAGTGGATCCTTTATTTATTTCCCTATTTTTTTTATGTGTTCCCCCGTGATGTGATACTTGTTATATCTTTTGTTTAGATTTCTTTAAATGAACCTTGTTGCTCTCTTGGCGCAAGGTGATGAAGGAATCAAAAAAATGTGTAATCGTTCTTGTATTTGTATCTCACTTCTTCTATATATTGTTATATATTGTACATGTTCAATTTTTTGTAAATGTGTCTTTGTGTTGTCTATTTTGGATGATGCAAAGCACTAGCACCAAATATTTTGGCCTCTGTGATGCCGCCCAAAAAGACTTCTTTGTATCTCTTACGTGCCTTCCTTCCATTGTTTTTTATTTTTCTTCCTTTAGGGAATGATGACAGTTCATTTTAACATAATAATGATATTATACATGAGATATCTTATGACTTACTGGCCCCAAAGTTGGTAGATCCCTCTTGTGCTCATTTCCCTTTATGTGTCCTTTCTTAGGGGCATTTCATAGTGAAAACATCTCTAGTAAATGCATGTGCGCTCCATTAAATCCATTTCTCATGTTAAGTCATTTGCAATAGCTTTAATGTGGGGGCATACACTACACTCAAATTTTTCATACACACACTATGTTTGATGATCTTATACATCTGGATCCCTTATGAAAACACAAATCTATAATGCTTGATCCCTTCATTTTCACCTTTCGATCCCCTAAGGACACACAAGTCCTTATGCCTGGATCACTTTTTGTCAGAATCCCCTTTTGGAGACACAAATGCTGACGATGAATCCTTGATGGGTTGACTAGTATGGTACACAAACCCACTAGACTATCAATACCATCTTTTGCAGCATGTCTTTTTGTGTGATTCATGGTAAGACAAGCATTCTTACTGGGTCGAGGAAATCACACCGCCTTTTCCTTTGTTTGGTGATTTCTCTCTTGTCTTATTTTTGGATTTTATGAGGACTCAAGTCACTTGGAAGCTTGACATTTTCTTGTCTTCTTATCTTTGATGATATCATCTCATGCACTTGATCTAGTTTACCATGAGTATGAGTTTGGCTCATGCTCCCGCTAAAGTGGCGAATAAATATATCATCTTAAAAGTTAGCACCCATTAATTTGGAAGATCAAAGACCCTTTTAGGCCCCATTTTACTAATCTCCTATAACATGCATACATTTATACTTGATTTTCCACTTTTTCCTCATTTTTTGTTCATTTTTAACCATCACTTTTGTGCCCCCGAGACCCCAAGACCTTCTCCGAAGATTATGCCTCCTAGGGTACATGTCAAATTCAACTTGTACCTAGGTTATAGGTTGAATTTGACCTATGCTTGGGGTATAGGTTTAATTTGACCTTTACCTGGGGGTATAGGTTGAATTTCACTTGTACTCTGGGGTAAACGTCAAGGTTGACTTGTGTCCAAGGCATTTCTTTTATTAGAACCCAAGCCCATTTTAGGTTTTTTCAATTTTTATCGCCCAGTATAGTCAGCCCTTTTGTTTTGTCACTTGGAATTAGTATAAAAGAAGACCTTCTCACTTCATTTGGAGAGGGATGAATATACAATATACATTAGTTCTATTTCCATTTCATGCTCAAGTCATCAATTCCAAGCTATCAAGTTCAAGGTGCATTCAAGGAGCTCAAGAAAATAAAGGATTCATTGAAAGTATTCATTCCATTTAATAAAACATGCATTTCCTTTCATAGATCTATCTTCTTTCTTCATTGGAGATAGTGGAGTTGGCTATCAAGGGAGGAGACATGTATTCATCAACATTGCACAAGCAGTCAACCATTCAAGAATTCAAGCATTCAAGCATATTTAAATTCATGATCTATGATTTGGAACTTGTAGATCTATTGTATTTGTGAAGACATCCAACATCCTACATTCTACATACAAGAATGTATACATCTTTGGGGGTAGCGAATTAAAATCCATCCATTAAGGTTTGTCAAGAAAGGTGAATATTTACATTTGTCTTTCTTTTACATGCTTTTATTTCAATTCAAGGTTAATTCTTAAATGGGGGATTGAGAAAGGAAATCCCCTTCCCCCAAAAAAAAATTCCAATTTTCTTGTGTAGGAGTAGATTTGCAGGTTTTCATGTTTGTGGGTTCAGATTCGGCTGATTTAGGTGTAGGAGTAGATTTGCAGGTTTTCAAGTTTGCGGGTTCAGATTCGGCTGATTTAGGATTGCTATTTCCATCGGACATTCAAATATCAGATTTTTGGATAGTGTAGGTAGAGGTTGACCTCAACCTATACCCAAGTGTGAGTTGTACCTCCAATTTGACCTATTCTTGGGACCTTCATATTTTCGCAGTTGGCAGATTTTAGTCTTCAAGTTCTAGATCCAGTATTGTTTTTGTTTTTGTTACAATATGCTACTCTATTTTCATATCTAAGCTTGTGACCTCTACTAACCTTCAAGGTGAGTCCAATTTCCTCTTTTTCATTTCATAGCACTTACTTTGAGATATCTGATTAGGTCTCTTATGTGCTTGAGTATTACGCATGCTTCTATTTCACTTGCATTGCATTTAATCAATCAATTAGCCTTAGGTCATTTAATCAAATACAAACAATCTTAATAAGCATTAATGATTATCAATCAAAAAACAATAATGGGAAATTTCCATCAAAGAAAAAGAAATCTTTTAAATATTCACTTTTGAAAGAACTTGAATTTCGCATTAGTACCCCTATATCAATTTGGGTTGTGCTAATCTAATTTGGGTTCTCTTGAAGGTTATATTTGGGGATCCCTATTTCTCTTTCCATAATGTGCGTAATAGGAAAAGACTAGGAGGTTTAACACATTTATATTCACCTTATTATATCCTCCTTTTCCTTTTTATTATGTTACAATAGGAAACTTCTCTTTGATAGTGTACATGTTGAGAACTGTATAGTATGGGCACATATGCTATGTATCATCCTTTTTATGCATCATTTTCAATATGTGTTTAGTAAGCATTTCAAGTATGTCATATGATTCTTTCTTTTAACATCCCTTGAAAAATATTTTCAATTTCACTATTTTGTATTTACGGGTACCTATAAGGCTTAATTTTGGGTGGGTGGTTGTCTTCCAAGCTCTAGTTGTATGGTATGGTTTATGATCCTTTTTAGGAGAATTTCTTTAGGAATCTTTCCAAAAACTACTAAATGATTATCAATAAGTTTTTGTAGGTATAGATTAATAGGGGAATTTTCTTGATAGGCTTCTAATGAACATAATTGGGCCACAAATCCATCTAGTATTTTCTTTAGAAACTTTTTCTTTTGATTAGAGATTACTATTTGTGGGGATTTTTCATGCATCCCTCTTAGATCCACTATCTTACCTTCTAATTTAAATCTCATGAATAGTTCTTTAAAGCTTTTCTTAATTATTCCCAAGTTATTAAGCCATTGTACTCCCAAAACAATACCTGCTCCTCCCATGGAGATAACATACATTGGTAAATAAAGATGATAGTCTCCCATGGATAACTTAATGCTATAAAAAATTTCCAAAAAACCTAACAATACGACCATCTACAACCAACATTTGAAACTCTAGAGCTAGGTATAAAATAATTTAGACATGTAGCCAAATTTTTGTTGATAAAGTTATGAACACTACCCAAGTCTATCAAACCTGTTACTTTCTCTTAGGCCCCTAAGAGATCAGGCTACACTTTTACAATAAGGAAAAAAAATTAGAGAAAGAAAATTGTTTTAAGGATAGAGAAATCTTGGGTGAAAAACTTTTAGATAAGGAAAAAGGATTTGAAAAAGATGAATATGAGCAACTGAGGGATAATGAAGAAGTGCACTATCAAGATTTTGAATCAAATATTGGGCATAAGGAGCCACTAGAGGAAGACCCATATAAGGTCCAAAAGAATAGAATGATGAAAATAGATAATTTTATCTATACACTGGGAAAATGGGAACAAGGTATATGAAGTAATTTTCTACCTTTTCCTAATGCACAATCGAAAGGAAGATGACCAAATAGACTCAAGTAGGAATTGAGCGCTAAGTGAGTGAAATGATCCTTCACTGCATGTGATTACGATGGGATGAATATAGGGAAATGATCTAATGGTACAAGAAAGATGACTAAATAAGCAAAATTAAGTAGTTTTGGTGAAATACCGACTAATGAAAAACATACAGAAAGCTACAGTGACTTGAAATGGAATCCTGGAAGTTGTACTAACTGGTAAACTAAATCTGAAGCTATTTTGACAAGAACAAAATTCCATAGGAATTTTTTTCCCATTAACAAGAAGCCTTGGGTGTTGTGTTGTTAGGAGTTCTGCCTAGAATTTTGATAGTCAATCTTGTTGATCCCAATCTTTCTAAAAATGTTTTGACAACTATGCCACATGTACCTACAGATAGAAAAATATGGAAAAGGTTGTGAAAATGGGTTTTCCTTGGTCAAATCCTTGTGTAGAGATCAACCTTGAAAATGAAATGAAATGACATAAAGGAAAGTAAATATGAAGGTAAATATTAGATCTACCTTTCCAATACCTTAATGAACAAATACTGAGATCGTACATATTCATGAAGATGCTTGAAATCTATTTTTTTA
Source organism: Thuja plicata (assembly GCA_018584345.1). Classification (NCBI taxonomy): domain Eukaryota; kingdom Viridiplantae; phylum Streptophyta; class Pinopsida; order Cupressales; family Cupressaceae; genus Thuja; species Thuja plicata. Next base: position 1,867,369 of record MU227576.1, on the reverse strand, counting down.
ACATTGGAATATATAAAGGAATCAAGGATGCCTTCACAAATTCATGGGTATGCATTCCACTCCTAGATCTTCAATTTTTTTATGCTTGAATAAAAACTTTCTATGAAGGAATAATGTATAAGAATGGTCAAAGGATCTTCTTTCTTTTTTGAGAAATCCTCTTCTTTTCTATCATGGGAGAGAAGTTTTCTACTATGGATAATATTTCCTTCAAAATGTATTGGATTCTTGGAGAGATGCTAGATCTTAGATGCTTGCCTTCAAATCTTGAATTTTCTTGATTGTTTCTTGGTTTTGGATAGCTTGTGGATACCAAAATGAGGATAGATAGGGTGTTTATATACCTCATCACAAGTTTAAGGAATAAAAAATTTAAGGATTCATCATTGGGGTCCCATTGAACCCTGACCCGCTTGATGTTGCACCCCCTAAGGCTCAGTGTACATTGTTGCAGTATATGTACGGGCTCTAAAGTTAGCTTCTCATCCTCTACATCTAGGTCATTCCATTCCAAAAAATGAGTTACATAAGAAATATAGTTCCTATGTACAAAAATGTGAAATGGGTTGTCTTCTGGGTACCTCATGGATTGACTTCTGGGAACCTAGTGGATTATCTTATGGGTAACATTAGCACTAGGATTTTAATGGGAAGCCAGGAAGATAGGTTAGATGCTAGATCAAGGGGAGATAGGTAGTTGGATCAAGCACAATGGACATGAAATGTCAAAATCACAAAAATGGGGCCTAACTGAGCATCTAATTATGGTGCTTACAATCTAGGATGGTATAATTACTATCCTATATAAATTTATTTTCTACAATAGCCATACATAGGACTTCTTCTCTCTCACTTTCCATGGTGCATTGATTATGTGCTTTAGAAAAACCGGTTTCCTCTTTGGAAATAAGACTTTTCTAAAAGTTTCCCCTTTTATGCTTGAATTCCTTGATTCTTAAATTTCTTACTAATTTAGTTTTCTTCAAAAGGACATCTAGAGGCATAATGACCCACTTTACCTCTATTAAAGCATTTGGAAGGTTACTTACCTTTATTCTTGCTAGAGCATTTCTTTAGCTTCCTTACAAGATTAGCTTCTTCACCATGAGGAATAGATTCTTCATTCTTAGAGGCCTTGAAATTTTCTTCCTTCTTTGATTCCCCATTGTTCATTCATCATTTTGTACTAAGACATCCAAACAACTCATCCATTGTAAAATTATCTAGATCTATAGCTTCCTTCATGGAAAAAACTTTTGAATCATACCTTGAGAGAAGATATTTGATATATTTCTTTACAATTGTAGTCTCATTTACTTCTTCATCCAACCCTCTAATAGTATTGAAAACCTCATCCACACGGAGTAGATATTCAACAATGTTATCTGGTTCTTTCATCTTTAAACTTTCAAACTTACCTATGTACGTCTGTAATTTATCTTGTTTCACCTCATCATGTCCTCCATATATAACACATGTCTTTAATCAAATTAGATTTGATCTAATTATTAATAGTACTTATTTCAATAAGTGGATTTCAAATTTAAGTTCAATTTGGCTTAGTTGTCATTATTGACTTAAACTAAATAATTAATATTATAAAATTTGTTGGATCTCAAAATTTATCTAATATGTTCTATTGTTGGAAAAATTGACTTTAGGGTTGGAGGTTTCTAGAAATTTATTAATTTAATTTTCAATTATCTTCTAAGTTAGTAATTAATAAAATAAAATAAAATAGTATGTAAATATCTAAGGTTTAAAATTAAATAGATTTGATTTTATGAAAAGTTGATTTAATATGGATTTTAAATTAAACTCATAATGGGTTCATAGTTTTAAAAGTTGACTTAAGGTTAGACCTTACTAGAAGATTTGAGTAATTTAATATTTTAATTGTCAACATATTATTAAGATAGTAATAATAAGTATGTAATTAACTAAGGTTAAAAATTAATTAGGTTTTAACTTTAAATTTAAATAGTGGGTTAGTACATGGGGATTAGATGTTTTAAATCGCTTAAAGTAAGGATTTAAAGTGGTATAATTATGGATTATTTATTAGAGATAATTCATTAGACTTAAATCAATTGTATGATTAGGACATTATTAAACTACAGGAAATCACAAAATTCTTATTAATAGATTGAGCTTATCGAAATTAATTTAAAAGGGAATTATTATGTGATAGGGTAATCATTCTATTAGTTATTCAGTTTCACTTTGTTAAATTTGATTATTATTTTAAATAAGACATTTCAAAATTATTTATGTATTAATATTTGTTTATTGCTAGTTTCAAGATTAATGTACTATTTTAAAAAGGGTTTAAATTAAAATATATAATTGATATAGGAAAATTAATGTGTTAAATATTTTGGTTTAAATCTATTAATTAAATATTAATTCCTTTGAGTTATCATTAAAGTAAGATGTAATCAATTTGGCTTGTAAATCGATTTAATAACAATAGTATGTTTTAATAAGATTAATCTCTAGTTTTAAATTGTTAATGCATCAAATCAAGTAAACATGTAAATTTGGATAAGTAATAGTGATAGCAAATGAATTAACATTGGAACCTTCCTTTGACCTAAATCATCCCTAGTTAGATTATAGTTATCAATCTAGTAAACATGATAGATTAACGTTAAGAATCAAGTACTCTTCAACGCCTAGTAGACCATGCATAGTCAACACAGTCAACGAATGTTCACTCAAACTTGTTGAAGGTCATAGACGTGCAACTGTGAACTTAACTCTTAGATAACTTAGAGACATGTGTTCATAAAACCATAGTTATAATTAGTACTTTAGAAAAAAATTGTAGTTGTGTTTTGCCCAACTTTTGGGCATGACAAATGTTCTCTTCTTCTTTCATCTTTAGAATTTCAAACTTACCTATGTACGTCTATAATTTATCTTGTTTCACCTCATCATCTCCTCCATATATAACATGAATTTTTTCTAAGGTATTCTTAGTATATTTGCAATGCATCAATTTTACAAATTTCATATTTGGTAATTCATGTAGAATAGCATTCTTAACTTTATTGTTTTTGTCATATGCCTTCTTACCAATCTGATCTATTAGAGGATTAGAGGAGTAGAAAGAGAAGTTTTTTTATCCACAATAGATTTCCAAAAATCAAACTTAATGTGGTCAAATATGTTGGAATAGTCCCAAGGGATAACTGAGAGGGGGGGGTGAATCAGTTATCAGATATTTTAATTCTTTTCTTCAATTAATTAAGAATAACTTTAAGCATATACACATTCAAATAACACAAAGTAGAACACCATAATTTTGGTTGCGGGGAAACAAAAATAGGTAAAAACCCCGGTGGGAATTAGCACCCATAAAGAACTGTACTTGAGTATAATAATCCATGTTAGAAGATCTTACAACCCTGTTAGGAGTTGATATTTACAATGCAATAAGTACAGTGACCTTGTTAAGGGTCAGACCCTATAAGGATTCTTTTACAAATAACCCTGTTAGAGGTGAGGACTCACTGTCCAAAATCTCACTGCTAATATGATGAAGGCTACAACCTTCTGTAAAATAGATATACATTATATCTGATAATGAATTGTTTGAGTAGACATGTTGTCTTGATCAGTTCCAATGTATTGTATGATTTCATTGCTTCTTCACATAGATATTTGTATGATGAATGAAATGGCTTTACTTTCCCTTAACAAATAGCATTTTGTTTTTCTCTTTTTATGTTTCTTTTCTTATCATTCACACTTGGTGATCTTCAAATGAGATACTATAAGTATCTTCTCCAAAAGATATTATCTTTGTCAACTTTAAGAATCCCTTCAATGCTTCTCTTGTCGGCCAAACCAAGCACGCAACATAATTAGAACCATGCAACTCAAACTGAATAGATGCATCACTTCACAAAGTTAGCTCCACCAAAATTACCCAAACTTCATGCTTCAGATGAAACACGATTAGCGCCTTTGGTTAATTATCTTAGACTCATAACTAAACATGAATTTGAACACACATATCCCATAGATAGACGCAACTAAACAATTAATAAATTTACTGTCGGCTTCCTGAAAACAATCTTCTGAAACTGTGGCTGGTAAACAAAGTAACATAACTCCACAGTTACTGAACATCTGAATCTATGTGTATGTACATGGTATAGTAACTATGTCTGAAACATAAAAACAACCGCGCAAGTCTTCTACATATCCACACTGAAAAGTGAATATAGTTCACTGTTGTATACTATATGTTGTCATCAATGACAAATATACAGTCAACTATTTGCATAAAGGCAAATCTCCAAAAATCTCCCCCTTTGATATTGATGGCAACATATGATTAAAAACACCCTCAATCTAGAAGTGTCTTCTTTCTTTTTACAATCTTCTCAATATCCTCATCAAAGGTTTCTCTTCATTGTTGTAGCTCCTCTGACTGTGTTTTTTATTTTTCATGACTATATACCCCCCCAGAGTATATGCCCCCCTTACTATATACTCCCCCTTTGACATCAATGGCAAAGGATGCCAAATACAAATAAGCACAGGTACTACTCCAGAAGTAGAGTAGTCAACCACTCATCAGTCACAAAGGACTGATGCATTTACTGTGAGTTCTAATCAGACTCGGGAAAGGGAATTACTCCTAGCTTCTTCCTGAGATACTCAAAAGTATCTTTTGATAATGGTTTCATGAATATGTCTACCAACTGATCTTTGGTACTCACATAGTCCAACTTCACTTCTCCATCTGCAACTTTTTCTCTTTGAAAGTGATATTTTATTTCTATGTGTTTTGTCTTTGCATTCATCACATGGTTGTTTGACATATTTATAGTGTTGGTGTTATCACAATAGATGACAATGGGAAAATCAATCTGAATTCTAAAGTCTTTAATCATCTATCTGATCCAAACCATTGTTTAACAATTCAGTGTGGCTGCTACATACTCAACTTCTACTATTGACTGAGAAATGCAATTTTGCTTCTTGCTTGTGCAAGTAACTAACCTATCTCCAAGAAATACTGCTCCTCCTGAGGTTCTCTTTCTATCATCAATGCAACCTGCCCAATCTACATCTGTGTACACATGAAGTTCTATATTTTCTGAGCTAGGATACCATAAACCATAGTCTATGGTTCTCTTTAAATATTTGAATATTCTTTTTATTGCCATTAGGTGATTCTATTTAGGTTCAGCTACAAATCTCCCAACAATGCCAACTGCATTAGATATTTCTAGTCTAGATTGAGTGATATATATGAGTTTTCCAATCATGGACTTGTAAAGTGTTTTGTAAACTTTTGTGGAGTCATCATTTTTAGAAAGCTTGCTTCTTGTTGTCATAGGAGTGCTTACTGGCTTGCAGTCTTCCATCTTGAATGTCTTTAAAATCTCCTTTACATATTTAGACTGATTTATGAATATATTATTGTTTGTCTTCTTTACATTTAATCCCAAAAAGTATTTTATAGGTCCAATCGTGTTCATTTCAAATTCACTCTGTGTCTCTTTTGCAAATTCTGCACTAAGCTTGTCATTACCTCCAAAAATAATGTCATCAACAAAGATACAAACAAGTATTAATCCTTCAGGTGTCTCTCTGATGAATAAGTTGCAATCAGCTGCTCCCCTTTTGAATCCAATCTTTGTTAAGTATCCATCAAGTCTCTCATACCATGCTCTTGGGGCATGTTTAAGTCCATAGAGGGCTTTCTTTAATCTACATACCATGTCTAGTTTGTCTAAAAGTTTGTATCCTTCAGGCTTCTCTATGTAGACTTCTTCCTTCAAGTCACCATCCAGGAAAGCTGACTTGACATCCATCTGATATACTTTGAATTCTTGAATGTTGCATAGGCTGAAAACAACTTTATATCTTCCAGTCTTCTCATAGGGGAAAATGTATCATAATAGTCAATTCCTTCTCTTTGCACATATCCTTTACATACCAATCTTGCTTTGTTTCTAATTATTGTCCTATCTTCATTCATTTTGTTTCTGAATATCCACTTAGTTCCAATCACATTCTTGTCACAAGGCCTAGGGACCAATTCCCAAGTGTCATTATTCATTATTTGATTTAATTATTCTTGCATTGTACTTTGCCAATCTGATTCATTACATGCATGTTCAACACTTAAGGGTTCAATCTATGAAAGTAAGCATACCTCTTCATCAACGGTTGAACCTTTTGCTCTAGATCTTGTCAAAACTTTACTGCTCTGATCTCCAATGATATCTTCTTTAAAGTGGTATTTAGATGTGTGTTTTGAGATTTTAGGTGTGACACTCTCATCTGTAAATTGTGATTCTTCTTGACTTGGTTCAAGGTTATTGCATGATACATCAATACAATCAAACATTTCTTCAATAACTATATCTTTATTGATTGGTCTAGGTTCATCTTCAATCATAGGTGCATATTCATAATATCTCTCTTGAATCATGAACTTCTCATCAATCTTTACATGTGCACTTTCAATGATTTTCTTCAGCCTTAAATTAAAACATTTATAAGCTTTGATCTTAATAGAGTAACCAAGAAAAATACCTTCATCGCTTCAAGCATCAAATTTTCCAACACCATCATCTCTCTCGATGTAGCACTTGCTTCCAAAGATTCTGAAGTATTTTACTATAGGTACATTACCAAACCAAATTTCATAAGGTGTTTTTTTTGCACTTGGTCTTAGTTGAATTCTATTGATGGTATAGACTATTGTATTAATTGCATCTCTCCAATAGGTGTGCGCAACTTTTCCTTCAATCATGATAGTGTGCTTTGTGTCAAGTATTATCTTGTTTCTCCTTTCTAAAATTTCATTTTTTTGAGGGGTTTTGGATGCACTTAGTTGTCTTTTGATCACATGTTCTTCACAGTACTGAAGAAACTTGTCAAAGGTGAATTCTCCTCCTCTATCAGATCTCAGACATTTTAGCTTAAATCCAGACTCATTTTCAACTTTAGCTTTGCATATTTTGCACTTCTCAAAAGCTTCAGATTTGTCTTTCAAGAACACAACCCACATCATCCTGGAGAAATAATCAATAAACAAAATAAAATAAGTTTCACCATAGTATGATCTTGTTTGAGTAGGTCCACATAAGTCTATATGTACTAGATCTAATTTGTTCTCTCCTGAGTTATGTTTGCTTCTGAATGAGGTCCTCACATGCTTCCCCATCATACATTCCTTGCACATAGTATCAACTGGTCTTGCAATACTTGGAAGGTCTCTTACTACCTTTACATTACTTATCTTTACTATGTTGTCAAAATTGATATGACAAAGTCTCTTGTGCCATAGCCAACTATCATCCACTTTTGCAACAAAACAACTTACTTCGGAGTTAAGCTGAAAAACATTACCTTTGGCTTTTGATCCTGATGCAATCATGTCTTCTTCTTTATTGTTAATAATGCATCTATTGTTTTTGAATTCCAACTGATGTCCTTTATCTAGAAAATGTCCAACACTCAATAGGTTATGATTCAAACCATCAACATACAGAACATCATCTGTTTTGTTCTTTCCATCTAATGTGATAGATCCCCTACCAATGATAAGTTTGGGAGTGTTATCTCCAAATCTAACCATGCCACCTTTGTACTTTTCTAGATGTAAAAATCTGTCTTTGTCTCCTGTCATGTGATGTGAACACCCGCTATCTATGATCCAGTTTGTTCTGATGTCATCTTGTGAAACTAAAGCCAATTCTTGTGCTTTCTTTTCATCTTCAATTTCTATTTGATCAATTATTTTTTCATTATCCTTAATTGCAACAAATCCAATTTCATCTTCTCCTAAGTCATCATCAGTTACACCATCCTCAGCATGATAGCATTTCTTAGTATATTTGGGTTTATAATATGATATGTACTTCTTGACTCTTGTAGGACACTTGGATGCAAAGTGGCCAACTTTGTTGCATGAAAATAATTTGAATGGTAGTTGTCCTTCGTATTTTCCTTTACCTTTCCTTTCCTTCTTAACAATCATAGCAATTATTTCTTCTAGTTTTGTATCAACTTCTCCTTTCTCAACATTACTAGAGATGCTTAAGGATTTCTTACCATGGACTGAGGCTTTGAAAGATGTTTCCATTTTAGGTTTTGTCTTCAATCTTGATATCTCAAATGTTGATATTTTACTAATCAAGGTTTCTCTTTTGAAGTCCTTTGAGAATTGCATGGTTTCATCCAAGATGTTTATCTTGCTTTCATAATCTTTTGTCAATGTGGTCATCAGTTTGTCCATTATATAATCCTCTAAAATTTCTCCACCGTTGTTCTTGATTTCTGAGACTGCTTCATTAATCCTCTGATTGTAAGCTCTGATGCTTTATTCAGGTAGCATCTCTAAATTGTTGTATCTTTTCTTCCATGTCTTTCTATGCGCATTCTTGGCTTGGATGTCTCCTTCAAACATGTCTTCTAGTTATTTCCAAATTGAATATGCTTTGTCTACCTTCCTGATCTCAGAAAACTCACTATCAGATAGGGCACTGATTAGGGTTTCTTTGGCAATTGCATTTTGGGTGAATACTTCCTTTTGTATATTAGTATAATCTTCTTTTTCAAGGTCCTTCAAGGTGGGAACATCAATTGCATGAGTAGAAATCTCATAGATCTCAAAACCAAAGCACTGAAGATGTCTTATCATTTTGTTCTTCCATTAAAGATAATTCTATCCATCAAACTTAGGACTCTCTTTCTTGAAGTATGCCATTTGATCTACCTTAAGCTATTAGGCTTTCTCTCCAAGGAACTTGGTTCTGATACCAATTGTTGGAATAGTCCCAAGGGAAAACTGAGAGGGGGGGTGAATCAGTTATCAGCTATTTTAATTCTTTTCTTCAATTAATTACGAATAACATTAAGCATATACACATTCAGATAACACAAAGTAGAACACCACAATTTTGGCTACGAGGAAACCAAAATAGGTAAAAACCCCAGTGGGAATTAGCACCCATAAGAACTGTACTTGATTATAATAATCCCTATTAGAAAATCTTACAACCCTATTAGCAGTTGATCTTTACAATGCAATAAGTACAGTGACCTCGTTAAGGGTTGGACCCTGTTAGGAGTATTTTACAAATAACCCTGATAGGGGTGAGGACTCATTGTCCAAAATCCCACTGCTAATATGATGAAGGCTACGACCTTCTGTAAAATAGATATACACTATATATGATAATGAACTATTTGAGTAGACCTGTTGTCTTGATCAGTTCCAATGTATTGTATGCTTTCACTGCTTCTTCATATAGATCTTTGTCTGATGAATGAAATGGCTTTACTGTCCCAAAACAACTAGCATTCTATTCTGCTCTTTTTCAGTTTATTTTCTTATCATTCACACTTGGTGATCTTCAAATGAACTACTACAAGTATCTTCTCCAAAAGATATGATCCTTGTCGGCTTTAAGAATCCATTCAATGCTTCTCTTGTCGGCCAAACCAAGCACGCAACATAATTAGAACCACACAACTCAAACTGAATAGACACATCGCTTCACAAAGTCAGCTCCACCAAAATTACCCAAACGTCATGCTTCAGATGAAACATGATTAGTGCCTTTGGTTAATTATCTTAGACTCATAACTAAACATGAATCTGAACACGCATATCCCATAGACAGATGCAACTAAAGAATTAATAAATTTACTGTCGGTTTCCTGAAAACAATCTTCTGAAACTGTAGCTAGTAGACAGAGTAACATAGCTCCACTATTACTGAACATTTGAATCTGCGTGAATGTACATGGTATAGTAAATATGTTTGAAACATTAAAAAAATCGTGCAATTCTTCTACATATCCACACTGAAAAGTGAATACAGTTCATTGTTGTATAATATATGTTGTCATCAATGACAAACACACAGTCACCTATTTGCATAAAGTAAAATCTCCAACAAAATAAGCTTCCATTATTATACTCTTAAAAACATAGTTTAACCCATCAAATTATGGTGCCTTTCTTGAGGAGAAACCTTCTTGACAAGCCATGTGTTCCATTCCAAGATCTACCTACCTTTACTAGGTTGTACCAAGGAAATCTAGTATTGATTGTTGGAACACACCAATATACTAAGAAGTTTGTGAATGAGTATATCTTTAGCTTTCAACTTTATAAACAATCGTCACCAGTGAGTTATCTATATTAGTTCATGAACATCAATAATGCACTTGAAATGAAAACAACAAAATAAAATATCACAACATTAGATTTTATGCGAAAACCCTAGAAGGAAAGAACCATGTGAAAAGATGCTTGGATCTACTCCCCAAATCCAATCTCACAAATAGAACATGAATTATTATAGATTGTTTTGAAGGAAACAACCCTCATAAGACACCAATCTCCTTGACAACAAAAATTTTATGAATTAAAACACAAAGGAGACAATAATACCCTTATCTAAGCTCCAACTCAATACAAAAGAGGTACCAACCTCATAGTTGATTATGCGATAGTTGATAGATATTCCTTGATTGAAATAAATTGAATTATCATGTATCATCAAATTTTGGAACCCCTTTCTTGAACAACTGATAGATATGACTTGGAAACCTAATGGACATATGTTTTTGTCAATATTGAATATGTTTTTCCACAAATAAAAGAAGTGAGAATGACAAAAAAAATTAATGAAGAGCCTTTCTAGCTTAAAATATGAAAAACTTATTGCCAAGCTTCTTAAATGGATTAAATAGAAAATACGACTATAATAATTAAAAAATGGTACAAGAAGAATCTTGTCCAATGAATAAAACGTCTATCATTTTATTTAAACTATGGTTGCAATAATAGTTCTCATAGCTCATAAATTTTGTCAACTATTCTATTTCATTTACCAACTAGACATAGTCATTGAATTATACAATATTTAACACTAAATCTAACCTTGGACCTAGGATAGATGCAATAACCAAAAGTTAGCTCTAAAACTAGCAATACCACCCCAATTTATCCAAAAAATTTATCAAATTAAATTATTGAAACCTTCATACCCTTTATTAGATAACTTTGAGCAAGAATAAAAGTACTCATGTGTGAAAAGAAAGATTATATTTTCCACTTCGAATTTTTCAAGCATTAGAAAAAGGTCTTCTCCTCGCCATAATACTTTATTATTCTCTCTATTGGGGTACAAAGTTCACATCTCAATAAGAGATAATCCTAAACAATATAGAATATCAAGATATTGAGTTTTCTTCACCATGTTTTGATTGTTTCCAATATTTGGGAATCCATTGAGAGGCAAGATCAACTTGCAATATCAAAACTCTATTTTATGATAATACAACTTAGATCATGAACATAGAATAATATGCATTGTAAATATATATGGTATTATTTATCTATTTTACTAAAGTTTTCATCAATAAGAGACTTCCATAAAATAAAATAAAAAATTAATTATAACGTATTTATGTGGAATAGAAATACTAAATATAAGTTGCAAATGATTGACTTAAATCATCAACAATAAACAAATAAATAAATGATAGAAAAGGACAACCTTGCCTAATGAAGCATTGTAAAAGGGAAAGACTTAGTTATTGAGTTATCAACCATTATGTGGATATTGACATTTTCACAAAGAGTTTGACTATTAGCTCAAATTTGAAGCCTAAAATGTCACAATTGCATTACTTTATGGCTGAAATTTTAATGTATTTTGTCATACACTCAAATTCTTAATTGACTAGCAACATTTGATCCTAAATGTTGTTCCCATTCACTACTTCCATGTGCCAAAATTAAAGTATCTCTTGAACATATCTCCCTTCTAGAATACCTATTTATTTTATTCTCACAATATCCTAAATAACTAATTTTATTCAAATAGCCAATGCCCTAATGAATATTTTTCTAATAGGTATTTAATAAATTAACAAGGCACTAGCTAGAAATAATCCTCAAATTTTTCTATGGCAAGAAGTTTGATTAATCATTTATTGATACCTAGGCCTAAAGATCCTATTTCAAATGCATCCAAATAAACTAGATAGAAATCATCTCTAATGTTTGATAAAAAATTATCTAGGTAGCAAATTAGTTCCTAGAATTTTATTGTTGTGTCATACAAAAGAGAGCATAATCAATCACTTCTAAGGAAAAAAATTCAGTCCAAAAGCTAGCTATAACTAAGATTAATTTTTAGGAATGCAATATTTGAATCTCTTTAAAGGTTTTTCTATGCATTCCCACTTACTTTCCTCTTTGATGAATTTCCCATGTAAACCATGAAATAATAAAGATATCTCGGAGAGATTCATTTGTAAAGAGCCCTAGTCATTGATAATCACACAAATTTTATGTTCATGTTTTTGTTTGACTAATTGAAGAAGAATTTTCATATTCCTTTTTTCGTTATGAATATAATAAGTTCTAGTGCATATATTGGTACCTAATCCTCTATAGGCCTCAAGTTTATATAAGAACATTTTTGTACAAGAAATAGAAACTTGAATCAAAATTGTACTAGGATCATAAATAAATTATTTTCTAACATAATTTAATTTCCTCTATAGATATATTTCTACATTTAAGTTGCTAAACCATTCTTTGGGTAAAAGAATGAAGAAAATCAATACAATAAGAAAGGACAGCACACCGTCACTCAATCCATGATTCCCTTTCTTATGGTTTGAGTATGGAATTCATATTAAAGCACTAAAACCACCACTTAATTTATAATCTACACATGAATCTAACAGATCAGTGCAATCTATTCTAACTCTTTTTTTTTGCTACATGGAGGTATCCCCGCAACCTAGCCCAGTGCCCAGCAGCCCATATCTTGGGTACCTGTGCAAGCTAGGGTGAGATCAATCGCTCGCTAGATGTCCCACCTCTTAAACCTGGGAGCAGTCTTGAAAGACCATGGGGAACTATCCACAACCTCAAGCCAATTGTACTATCTGTGTGGGCTTCTAATTCATATATTGACATCCAATCCTTTACACCTCAAATTTATATAAGAACAAACTTGAATCATTATTATACTAAAATCATAAATAAATTATTTTCTAACCTAGTTTAATTTCCTTTACATTTAAACCATTCCTTCTATAGAAGAAAGAAGATAATCAATACATTAAAAAAGCACAACACACCAAGACTCAATCCATGACTCCCTTTCTTATAATTTGGGTCTGGAATTCACACTAGAATAAGAATACCACCACTGAATCTATAATTTCATGCTAGAATACTTTGGGCCATTACCCTATTTGATCGGCTCCCATTTTTAACTCCATCTCTTTTTCATTCTACTACTAACCATATTTAAGTTGCACTTGTTTATATGTTAGATAGCTCTTTCATATATGAATATTTCCTAGAATCTAATCTATATTGTGAATTTTATTAAAATCTAATCTATACTGTCACGCTTGTATCCATCGATGCCTATCACATTCAAGACCATTTTTCAATCAACATTTAAAATACTGTCAAATAAAAAATTGATTGGTTCACGGGCATTTTGCTCTACATTTGATAAGGAACTTGAAAATACTAGGTAGCACATTTTTCTGTTGTATTTGTTAGCCACCTTATTAAATCTATTCCTTTACCTCCAATTATTGTCTAATAATTCGGCTCCTTGTCTAAGGGAATCGCCTAAAGCAGGATATAATTATCCTTTTGCTTATATGTTGTCAACTTCAATTTGGATATAATTATCCTTTTGCTTCCCCTCTATTGCTTAGGTCACCTTCATCTTCATGGATGCCAACAATCATGACTAACATATAACTTTAGAAAACGCCCTATAAGGTTTTGTGGGGACCAAATTAAAAAGCAACGTCATCTTATCTTGACCATTTCTATTGTGAAGCCATCATTGTTGCAAATAAGTTGAATGAAAACATAGGTTCCATCTAAGGGTCACTGTTCATAACTATATGATGGAATTGGCAAGGCTATCTATGTTCTTCACTTTTACTTATATCCCTTTCATTGTCAATGAAGTGGTAGTTGTTGTCTACTATATGTTCATGTATTACTTTCGAATATTTGATTGATTGTGGTTTTTTGTGATAAAAAAATAATTGAATGAATCTTTTTATTTTCTTTTATCTATTATTATATATTAATTATATTTTATGTTTATATTTTAGAAAGTATTTCTTATTATGTATTTTTTATATTTGATAAATAAGTGTTAATAATTTTATATAAAAAAAGAATAATACTATACATATTTACAAAAAAAAAGGGTGGGCAAATATAAAAGGATACTCTTATAAGGCATGTGCATTAAGATGGTGAACAGAAAAGTAAGCACTCATAAAAAAAAATGAAAGTTGATACTAATGTGTTTGGGTTATTTGAAAACTCAAATAACCGAAACATGTTATGGCTCAAAAAAATTGAGTCATAACGCATACGTGGTATTTTAAATAAAACTGCAAGTGCGGTCTTTTTAAAAAATTTATGAGTGTAGTTTTTTATATAAAACTATGAGTGTGGTTTGTTAAATAAAACCACAGGTGTAGTTTTAATATTAAAAGTCGCAATCAGGATTTGTGGAGAAAACATAACCCGATTGTGTTTTTGTTGCTATCAACAAAATTAAGATATCACAAAATTGAAGAGGAAACACACCAACTCTCATTAACTAACTACGTGAAGATGTAGGTCTTGCAACTCTTCTTCTCTTCTAGATCAACAAGAACCATTCATGAAAATAGGGTTGTCCTAATGAACGTAGGACATCCCAACGTGATTGCATAAGTTGATAAGACAGATAATTGCAATAGAATCAATTTCCTTGGTGGTATGGTTATATAGTTGCACAGACAATGAACTTAGCAATCCCTAAGTTGTACAACATCAAATATTGTGAAAATATTAGATGAACCAAGTAGAAAGAAAATATGTCTATTACGAAAGTGTGCCCAAAAAAGTATTGATAAAGTAGGCTACTTAAACCACTATATTTCTAACAAAGCTTGGCCAAGTCAATAGTTAGTCCAAGAAGAGGAAAGAAATAAGACAATTTTATAGAAAAACTAACTTATGAGAAAGTTAAACTATTAAAGATAAATGTGATACTTACAAAGTGCTCTCTCTCTCTCTCTCTCTCTCTCTCTCTCTCTCTCTCTCTCTCTCTC
>MU227576.1:1820623-1844013 GCA_018584345.1 Thuja plicata | reverse complement strand
TGTATACACACACACACACACACACAGATATATATATATATATATATATATATATATATTTTCTATACGCCAAGATTTTAGCAAAATATTTTTTTAAAGGTTGTTATAGATACTCCCATTTATTATAGTCAATGTAATATGGGGATTTTAATTTAGTCGTGTCAAGTAGAAGAGTAAATATATTGGTGTAATATTTTATTAAAGGTCCTCTCTATTTTTAGAACTCGATGAATGTAATGGGGGAATGTTAATATTGGGTCAGATTGAATCTCAGACATATGACATATGATTGTATAATATAAAATATGATATATAATTTTAGCTATATGCTTTGTTCCACTTTTTTATTTATAATTAGCCTTAGTATTTTATAATTCTTAGGTTACTAAATGGAGAGGCTAACACGGCTGTTATAAAAGAAATGTGCATATGTTCAACACAAGAGTGTAAAAACAAATAGAATATTACATTAGATGTAGGCATATTTAAAATCACTGATCCACAATGACAATAGGGAGATAAGAAGTAAGATTAAGATTTAAAAAGAAATGTAGGATGTTGATTACAATATTATGGCGCAATTGACTTTAAATAAGGGTTAATATCAAGAGGACCAGGTCAAAGGGAACAAAGTAACCCAAAATTGCCTAATATCATCAAAAAAATAAGCTGAGTAGAATCCTGTTTTGAGAATAGATTTGTACACATGGTATGAATAATAAAAACTTACAAAGATGAAACTATATGAGGCATTAGCAACTCCACTCATAATTAAGATTGAAGATAACATTATAATAAATAGTTCATACCCTCGGGGATAAATGGTTTTAGAAAATAATATACCAAGAAATTATACTTTTGGAGGTGCAAAACTATAACAATAGCTAAGAATATGGTTAAGATGAACTAACACTAACAAGCTAACATTTTGGTGTTGTTGTGAATCTATGATAGTATGCAGAAAATGGTATAAAGATCTGAAGGGAAAAATAGGTAATCTTTGTTCACATTCCCAGCAAGGTATTCTATTTTCACTCTTAGTTCTTTCTTCAGACTCAATCTATTACCAATCAAAAAAATAACATTTCTATGTCCTTTTTTGTAAATGAATGTATAAAATGAAACAATGTAATGCATAAAAAACACTAGATCAGAAGTGGAAATGTTATGAGTCTAGTTCACCAAAATGTACAATAAGAAATGGTGATCAAGGGGCATCAAACCAATCTCCTATTGAACATTAGGAATATGAAAACTCCTCAAGATAAATATGATTGACAACAACTTGATGGAAGAGATGTCAATACAATATCTATGCTTCAGGATTTTGATTCCTTTTACTACTTGGAATGAAGGAAGAGAGATAAAGATATTATGAAAAAATGACTAATAATAAACTTGTTGAAGCTATAAATGATATAAATATAGAGATAAAAGACTATTTTTGTACACCTGGAAATGAAATAGAAAGTATGTTGATATAGATCTAAATTTCAGATAGTCAAGATCTCGCAAGCACCCGTACTTGAAAATCCAAAACTTGTGGGTTATAACCTACGTCTAGAATAAATTTGAGCGTATTCTAGAAGGTAAAAAATGTTTGAAAATTTATGTACCCAAGCACAAAATATTTGGGATATTTTGTACCATAGGATTTTTCCTAAAACTTTTAGGGATGCTCTATTTGGTCCCGATCTTCCAGGAATAGTAATGACATCTGCATAGCTTATCCCTACACACATAAAAATAGGAAAGAAGGTTTTGGAAAGGATTTTTCATTTTTAAAACCTCTATTTATGCATAAATTTTGAAAATATAATAAAATTGCATAAAGGAAATATGAAATAGAAGCTAGATCTGAATCGTAAATTAACTCGTGCCTTTATGACACAATGCCTCTTTCGATGTAATCACAAGTGTTAATGCAATAGCTTGAACTGCACAAAAACCAAAAAGGAAATCATGATAGATAAGCCTTGTGTAATGAATGTTGTAGTTTGCCACAATGCTTGATGTAGAAGGAGAATGCTTTGAAGACTTAAAAACTTGGTTGCTTGAAGATCTTGAGAATGTTTAGATGCCAAATTGTGGAAAAGCTCTTGAAATACAATTGCTTGACTACTTCTTGATCATGTTGGTTGCCAAAATGAGGAGAGATGGAGTGTTTCTATACCCCATCCTTCATTTCAGGATTCAAAAATAAGTCAGGCCTACCACATGATCTAATTTCCCACTAAAACCATGACATAGGGCTCCGGGCCAAAATATGTTGGAATATAATGTTTCAAATGTTTTGTTTCCCACAATGTTTGAAATTTTCTATTCTTGGGTACAAAACATTTGAAACATTTTTTTCTTTGGTGCAAAATGTTTGAAACATTTTTTACCTAGGAAAATCAACCCAAATTTGAACTGGGTGTTGGGATGGATGATAGGGTAGATGCCAGATCAGGAGGCAAATATGATTTTGATATCAAGAAAAGGTACAAAGGCCACAAATAGTAGCATAGGGCCCATGTATGCTAATAAATGATTGAAGATGAGAAATAATAAAGGAGCAGACATAGAAATAAGGTCTTACCTCTAGTTTTGAATAAACTGAATCAGTACAATACTTATAATATTAATTTAAAGGTCCAATGAGAGTTACAAGAGCATGAAATCAATGTGGAAACTCATACATACTAAAATGAGGCTAAAATAAGCATCTAATTATATATGCTAACTTTTTAGGACAGTACAATAACAAAACCCAAAACAAATAAACATTTTTTAATAAATTATAAATTATCTATTTACAATAAAATATTAACTAATAATAGAGGTCCACCACTTAGTGTGTTGGTTAAGTGGTGGTGGTGTTGTTTTCCTCACCCAGCTTCCTACCCCTGGTGGGCCATTGTGATCACAGGCTTATGCCTTCATTGATCCAATGTGTTCATGGGTTTTAGCCTCAACTTTGTAATAAGGGGATGAGGTCCCTCATTTTTGGCCTCACGAGTTCATAGGTTCATGTCAAAAGTGTTTCACATGGATTCAGAGGGCATGTCGTGTTACAAGTGTGGTTGTCGTTGCACCAAAAGATCAACCTATCAATTCTTGATACAACCACTAGACTTATAGAATCGACAGGAGATGGTAAGTCCCTTGTCATAAATCCCAAGAGGAGCGCTGACCATTTTTCCAACAATTTCCCCCTCTACGTTACCTGGGGGGATTCAAACCTGTGACCAAGCCCTAATACCACTTGTTACAAGTGTGGTTAAAATTGCATCAAAGGATCAACCTATCAATGCCTGATACAACCACTAGAATTATAGAATCCATAGGAGGCAGTTAGTCCCTTGTCACAAATCTCTAGGGGAGCTCTTACCATTTTTCCAACATGTCATGCTAGCATCACTAGTTATGTTAAAAAATTTACCAAGAACTCTCTCTCTCTCTCTCTTTGTGTGTATATATCTATATTTATTACATTAGGAAAAGGGAAGAAATGTATAAATGGGGTAAATCACTTCTACTTTTTATGAATATCACATTTCAGAAGGAAGATGCCCCACTAGGTTCAAAAGGAGACTCAAACACTAATTAGGATGGTGATCCTTCTCCAAAATATGTGACTATGAAAATAGAAATGATGAAATGTAGTAATATAGATGATTAATTAAGAAATTTATTGAAAAACTACTAAAAATAGACTAATACAGACACACAGTGAGCTGAAATGTATAGAAATGAAAACCAGAAGAAAGGTCTAACCTATGACTAAAATATGGGCTCAAAATGATGGGGACATGATGTAAATGGAAAAGTGTACTTGGAACATGATGGTAATGGTGACTTGTCCTTGTTGTTGTTGTCTGAATTTTTCACGGATCGTTTGGCCACTCCTGATCTGCCCATAAAATTTATGATAGCTATGTAACTCATTCCTACACATAAAAAATGGGGAAAGGGTTGTCTAAATGGGTTTTCCTTGGTTAAACCCATTTAGGAATCAACCTTATAAATGAAATAAAATTATATAAAGGAAAGTATGTAAAAAGGTAAATGATAGATTCACCTTGCATAAACCCTCATGGATGGATGTAGAAATCACTCATACCCATGAAGATGCTTGAATGTAGTTGAAATCCAAAGATTTGACCTTGGAATATAATTTAGAATCAAGGATGCCCTAAAAATGCATAGATATATGAATGTCACTCCTATATATTAAATGTAGATATGCTTGATAATCACTTGCAAATAAGGAGAAAGAAGGTGGATGAAAGGATGGATCTTCTTACTTGATTGAGAATTCCTCTATTTGGATATCATGGGAGAGAACCTTGAATAAAATGGAGAATATTTCCTTTGACTAGAATGATCTTGAAGAATTTGAGGGTTGGAGATCTTGATCTTGGGTGCTTTCCTTCAAGCCTTGAATCTAATTGCTCTTGATTGTAGATTGAAAATATTGATAGCTTGATTGCCAAATGCTTGCAATTGCGATAATGGATGTCAAAATTAGGAGAGATAGGGGGTATTTATACTTAATCCATCATTTTGAGATTCAAAATTGATTCAGGCCAACTACAAAAACTTTTCTCCTGCTAAAACCCCAGCATCTGGATTCGGGTGAAATATGGGCCCCAAAATTCAGGAACATGACGCCATTGGTGAAATGTCCCTTGAGAAATAGGCCAAAGTTGTAATGGGGTCTTAGGAGGAGTGAAAGGGTGCTAGAAAAGAGGAATCATCTTTCCAGGTTCAAGCATAACAAACATTTGATGTCAAAATCACAAAATGGGGACAAATAAGCCTTAGTAAAGCATTCAATCATGGGTGTTATATATATATATATATATATATATATATAAACTAATAATAAACTCTAAATTGGTCTCTTTGGTAGGGATGAAATATAGTTTCAGATTAATAGATATCCTAAACAAGATTTTATTTATATATATAAATAGATATACAGTAATGAATATATATATATATATATATATATTGAAATCATAGAGAAGTATAGGAGGATATGAACCCTGGAAGCCCAGAAGACTCCTTACATCTCTAAAATTACAAATGTTTCAAAATTAGATCTAAGATTAATTTAAAGAACTTGAGGTAATGATATATTAAATGAATATATAAAAATCTTTCAATTTGTATACTCATAGACATTTAGGGGGTATGGATATAAATGAATGAATAGACTTAACTAGGGTTTTTTAAACCTGAACAAGGTTTGAAGTACATAGGTAATTTAAAATCTATGATTTTTGGGTGAATTTTAAGTATACCAATGACTTTTAAAGATAGTGTAGTCATTGATGTTTGTATGGAAAGGTTATATGATAGTTTTAAATTTAAAAGGTTAGCACTATGTCACTTTGTATATAGCACTCAACTAATAATAGTTTGTTTAGATTAAAGGATTCATGTTTTATTACTTATTTCTCCAAATTATAAACACATATTTTGTGTTTTGGTTAAAGGTAAGTAGCAGATATCGGATAAATCGATATTATGTATTTATATATATTTGTATATATTTGGTGAAGAAAATGTGCAGGATAAGTATAGGTAACCATATGATTGCGAAAGGAGCTTATGAACAAGAAAGATGTAAGGAAGACTATACAAGAAGGTAATTCATTACCTGTTTAGGAGCATATTATTGTATCTACTAGCATTATTTTGTAATTTAAATCTACTGAGAAAAGTCCTTCAAAGATCCTGAAACTCGGTAGTTTGTAAATGAAGGTATGCCTTCATATTAAAATGTATTTTTGATTTTTTTGGACCTTGTTCCCAGGCTAGACTGGAGGTTTTCTACTCTGTTCTTTCCTACCAGTGCACCCACTGAACGGAGATCATGTACTCTTTTATAAATATTAATATAATTCATGGTTGCGGCCTTTTGCGATCAAAATAATAATAATAATAATAATAATAATAATAATAATAATAATAATAATAATAATAATAATAATAATAATAATAATAATAATAATAAACTCTAAATTATAAATAAAAAATAATCTATACCTATAGTCAAGTCCAAAATATAGGAATGCTTATAAAGAATATGTGTTCATATCAAACTTCATATTTGGATAGCCTAATACTTGATAGGTTTCAAAGTTTAGGTAAAAAATTCAACCTTACATTTATAACAAAACCAAAAATAAATAAAATATTTTTTATATATAAAATATACTTTTCTCTCTACAATAATATAATATTAACTAATAATAAACTACAATTTATAAATATTAACAAGTCTATTCCTATAATCAAGTCTACACTATGGCAATGGTTATAAAGAATATTTGTTCATATTAATTAAGATTTGGATAGCTTAATACGTGATAGGGTTCAAATTATAGGTAAGCAAGATAAAGATAAGGAATATGATAGTTGGAACCCTCTTGTAGATATTTACAACCCTACTGATGTATCTATGGAGTAAAATGAGTGTCCTAGACCTCCCTACTCCCCCTCTCTATTATTTGACACTTAGGAGATTGATTTATTATCTCCTAAGATTTGAGTGTATGTAATGTTTGCACTCTAGGGATGTGAAGTTATATTCACCCACTTTTTAAAAAATGTGTTTTATTATTTTTGTATAAATGATAATTGCAAGACACCTAATCATTAAAAAAGAAGATTAAAGGCATTAATGATAATAAACAAATCTTACGTAATTGAATCTAGAAACTACTAGTGCCTAATAAAAATTTAGGTCAACTACTACTTAAAATGAAATAAATCAAACAATTAAATGTGACAAATATAAAAGCCTAAAAAAAAAATTTTAAATGAATTATACTTTTATCTTTTACAATATTACATTACTCTAAATTATTAAAATAATAAAATCCAATTAGCTTAATTAGAACAAACATTTTAAAGGTTTAACTTAGATTTTCCAACTACTTCATTCATAGTTAGATTTCCCAACTATTACTCTATTACAGTGAAGTTGAGCTCCCATTTTATTGTTACAACTACTCTACCTTCTCTTAAATGCCTCCTACTATGACACCTCTTAAAAATTACCAATCCATCTAAGGTAAACATTCATTTTAGAAAAAGTGGGTCATTTCCAAAAATCTTGGAGGGAATGCATCATTTCTTTCAATAAATGCCTTCACATTATTTTATGGGAGCCTTTGTGGAGGACTCCACCATAGTTGTAATAAAATATAACTAGAGTTAAAAAAAATATGGGTTTAGTCCATCATATCATATGGGTACTCTTGCTTATCCCAAATCACCATCAACGACCCAATCTAAATAATCACGATCACTCAATAGAATCATGCTACATCTCATTAAAAGATCATATGTACTAAATTAAAACCTATGCTTCTAAGAGCACATGTATCATGCCAAAACTTTAAAGTACAATTCAGATTCTATGATGGGACAATAACATCTATCCTATAAACATAAATCATCTATCAAACCAATAAATCATAACCAACACCTCAACCAAATACTCAGCTTAAGTCCTTTGTGGTACAAAGGTTTCAACATCTCCAAGTCACACAAAGATAACCGTCTCCTATCAATAGAACTCAAGATATCAAATAACTCTCATTTTATACTAGAAATGAGATCCAAGAGCTCCTACATAACACCAAAACCCATAGAAGAATATTTTCCATCACCAAATGATGAATTTATATCACTACCAAAAAAATTCAATAAACCATTATGTTAAGCTTAAGATATTATTTTTCCATCAGTATGCAAAAGGAAAATAGTTTTGAACCTTTGGTAAACCTACATCGAAAGCCAGAATTTCAGAGATTGCTAAAAGTATAGATATTAGAGATCATTGAATGTGTTAAGTTAAAGAGACACCCAACATAAAGTGGAACCTGACAGGAGGAAACTAACAGAGGAACCCGATGAGCAGATATAGTGCAAATCGAGAGAATGGGCATAGTGCAAACCGAAAGAACAATACAGTTCAACCTGAAAGACAGTCAAACTAATTGAAGAGAAAACCAAGCGTCAGACATCGAAAGTCAGTTACAACCTGGAAAAAGTGAATCTGACTTCCACGTCAGATAAAACATTCATATTCTATTTACAGAGCTTTGTTTTGTTTTAAAACCATTATTTAAGGGACAAGAAACATTACTATAATTGTTTTAACCAGTCTAATTGGTTGAAAACATGTTGACAAGAGATCAAGGTAAAGTTGTAAACATGTGATCATAGAGTTAAGTTTGTTTTACGAGAAACTTAATTAGGTCAATCTATCTTATAAATAGATGTTGTAATCATTCTAAATTATAGAGGAGAGGATGAGTGTAGCCAACAAGCACATCTATGGATCATATTGAGATTTTCAAGAACCATAACGACAAAAGATGAAATTGGTTATCAAGAACCAAGAATAGAGGCTATTGAGAAATAGAGGTATTATTCAATCATAATAGGTGATACATATATCCATGTAATATTGAATGGATCTGTAATCAGCAATAGTAGATTGAATACACTCAGGTCAAATGATTAATTTTCTTACATTGTAACAAGTGAACCAAAAGTAAAAATCCTTTCAAGGAAGGTGGATTTAACAATCCTATTTTAAATCTCTTAACCGAGTGCACACTAAACAGTGTTGCTAAAGATCTTAACAGAGTAGACTTTAACGGGTCTCCACAAATACTCCTAATAGGGTAGATCATCAGAAGTGATCAAATTCTAAGCCTTAACCGGCCCCTTCCAATCTATAGATAGTGAAGATTTTGTGGGTGTCATCCCCAGCGCAGTTCTTACCTTCTTACAGAGGTTTTCTACGATATCATATCATGTGTTAAGATTCAATTACTTTCATGAATGTTTCTATGAATGTTTACATGTTTGATTAAGTTCAAGAATTGATATGTCTTACACAAAGATAGTATAGAACAAATGGTTGGATGAACAATTGATTACATAAAGGTTAAAGGATAAAAGAGATAAAAGTTTTAGAGGTATTGATTCACCCCTCCCCTCTCAGTACACACTTCCCATTATTTCCAACAATTGGTATCAAAGCTAGAACTCTTATTTGGAAAGCTTAAAGACTTAAGAGAAAAGATCATACAATGGAGAAGTGCAGACTTGAAAAGAGTATTGAGAATCAGAAGCTAGAAATTCAGATCTTCTATGAGCAGTATAAAGAAGCTAGAATTAAGATGAGACAACTGTTAAATGAAAGAAAGATTATCACATCTCGTTGTAATGAGATAGATTACCAATAAGAAGAGATACCAGATCTATTTTAATCTTCTAGATCTACTTCAAGAAAAGCATTAGATACATCAGAAGAAAGCATCACAAGCTTAAATGAAATCAATCAACATCTAGTTGGACAAGTAAAATCTCTAAAAATTGGACAAGAGACACAGATGGTTAGACTTATTGATGTCATGAACAATGCTAGACAAGTTGAGCAAGATAGAACACTTGCTATTGATGATAGAAGAAATATTATGAAAAAGCTACAAGAGAAATAGTCTAAAATACAGAGACTTACAGAACATCTTCATGAGATTAAAAATCAAATTATTCTTATGAGTCAAGAGGCAAATAGAATGAATGTTGAACTCATTGAAAGAATAGAAGATATTAGTGAGCTAAGGGAAGAAAATGAAAAATCTCAAACAAGAACTCAAAATTCAGCAACAGCATAATGAGATAATCAAGAGAGCTGAAGAAAGCAATAAAAGAATGGATGATTTCCTTGATGGACAAAGGAGAGCCAATAACAGCACCGGACTAGGCTATACCGAGAATGAAGAATCACCTAAACAAGCTGATCAAAAGAATGTCTATGAAAATCCAAGACCAAGAAAGCTGACATGCTATCACTGTGGAAAGAAAGGCCACACATAAAATGTATGCAAGAGAAAAATGAAAGGTATTCCTAAATCTACATCTTCATTCATAGGATTCTGTTATAAATGTAACAAGAAAGGACATAAAGCATATGAATGTAAGTCTGAGATGAAACAACCAAAGAAGGAAGCCTACATGGAAAAATACTGTCCTACGTGCAAAATGCATGGGCACACTACTCTTGAATGCTGGAAGAAGACAAAATAAGCATGGAAGCCTAAAGGTCAAGAATCTTCCTATCAACTGAATATAGTCAGTAACCAGTATGTATGGGATTACAATACTTGGGCAAATTGTACAGCATGTGGAAGATTTGGTCACATTGTTGCAAATTGTATGAGACAATGGACAAGAAAGCCTAGAGGTTGGACTAAACCTAGAATGGCATGTTTACACTGTCATAAAGTCATTCATCTCAAGAAAGACTGCAGAGACCGAATGACAGAGACCAGCACCTTTGAAAATGGAAACACCATTGAAGACATCAAGAAGATGAGAAACAAAATGTGGAGGAAAGCTACAAGTAATGATGAAGCTAGACTGAGCAATACAATTGGTGACACCCTATCCAATAGATCTGGTGACATCACCACCCCCGCCTAAGCAGAACAAGTAAGTATGGAATTACAATACACCAAGTTATATTTTGCATCAGTTCCAATCATACATAGTTATAATACCAAAATAGCATGATTATAGATGCACTATGGTGTTACCTGTTAAAATTTGTGAAAAATGTTTCATCGATTAATGCATACCAAAATGTATCGGTATACATTCAAAGTTGAATTGTCTGCACTTACCAAAAATCTTTGGTTAACATGTAAAAGATAAAGTTGCTAGTGTAAACTGAAATTCATCAGTAATCATATGAGCTGACAAAGTCATCTTCGCCATACACCGAAACCCGTCAATAAAAGTAAAAAGTTAGAAAACTGACCCAAAGCATCGCATGGTTACCAAGAGGGAAGTTAGTGTATCAATTGATGAGTCTTTCTTCACACACCGAGGAGTGGTTGAGCATTAATGACTCAACCTAGGGAAAATTCTATAAATAGATGATGGAAGAATTTCATTTCTCACCTGCAATTTGAGCAAAGCGACCAGAGCAAAAATAGAGCTAGAAGTGATAGCACTGTAGAGTGACTCCAACTAGTTACAAAGCACTCCAACCAAATCGGTTACAGCTACAGAGGTTGAAGTAAGTACTAAGCATAACTGAGAACTATGTTTATCTTTTATGAAAAGTCCTAAATTTTAGAAATAATGGCCACGACACCAAGAACCGCTAAGCTAAAGAGTATCAAGAAGGATCAAGTCAAACTATTCAAGAACTCTGCCTGTGTAGAACCACATTACAAAATATGCCCAGAGGTTGCATCACAACCTGACAATACTAGATCATTCTCACAAATCCCAGCTAGGGTTTTGCTCATTGAAGATGTGCGAGCATACATACACTGCAAGATTGCAAAAATTGGTGACCTAGAGGTTGAACAAGCTTTCAAGAAGCTATGCAAAGATGATGGAACTATTAAATATGAGCACAAGACATCGAAGTGAAAGGGCTCACAAATTCTCTATGGTTCCTGAAAGAGTTTAAGACAGAGTGGATTCGGTTAGTATTGAGCAGGGTTCACAATCATAAGATATGGCTGGATGATCCTAAAACAATAACCTGAGATGTTATTCATGCAGTCACCAATTATCCAATAATCAATAAGGTAAAGGCATTAAAGAACCCTCTCAAGGCTGAAATTGATAAGAATATAGGAGCTACATGGGATGGAAGAGGACTAAGAATATCCACCATCAATGATGATGAACTAAAATTTGGAGCATGTGTCCTAGGATAAAAGTTCTTTCAAGCTACCAGGGTGAATATAATAGCATCCAGAATAGTGGATACAACATATAAGATTGTAAAGAATGGAACTCAACTGGATCTATTAGAGCTTCTACTCAAGAACCTAGAAGAGAACCTAAAGACAAACAAAAATGCAAAGACAAATTCATGTAAGTTTGGTTCACTTATCATGTGCATATTCTTCTACTTTCAAGAATATTTTCCA
Source organism: Thuja plicata (assembly GCA_018584345.1). Taxonomy (NCBI): domain Eukaryota; kingdom Viridiplantae; phylum Streptophyta; class Pinopsida; order Cupressales; family Cupressaceae; genus Thuja; species Thuja plicata. The sequence goes on along the minus strand of MU227576.1, from coordinate 1,832,044 downwards.
TCAATAGAAGATGTCAAATGGGATACAACTAGACCAGTCATCATTCATATCAGTGAGTTTATAAAATCACTGGGAGACAATTTTGAGTTAGTTATGGATGAGTACTTTACTGGATTCATGAAAAGAATGTAAGAAAGAGTAAGGATCCCCGATTAATTAATTGAGAAATTCAATAATGATACATGTTTCATGGTAGACACAGATTTCACATACATCAAACCTATTGTACTGAGGATGGCATGGCTACAACCACTTGACTATGAAGTGAACATAGATCAAGAAACCAATGCAATTGATGCATTGATAAATGAGCCCTTAGAAAAAATACAACCCAAGTTTAGAACCTATGAAGAAGCTGAAGATAGAATCAAAACTAGCTTGGTTTTTAAGAAGATAGACAGAAAGAAAGATAAAATGGTCAAGAACTTGAAGAAAAGGTTGTCGGTTACAGAGGAAGAAACTAAACAGAAATAAGAAACTGAGGGACAGTCACCCATCAGTGAAGCTAAGCAGGAAAATGACTCTAAGTCTACAAAGTCAGATACTCCATTACCTAAACCAGCTAAGAATCCAAGAACTACATATGCTACAAGGACAAGAAGTCAAATAGCTAAGGACACAAGTCCTTCACCATTGAAGAAAGGTCAAGTAAGGACCTACAAGAGGAAACCTCCAACACAGAAAAGAGGGCCAAAAAAAATAAGAAGGTTAATTAGAACAAAGGAGGACATTGAGGACACAGAACATGATGAAGGTGTTCAAGAGGAAAATAACAAGATACCTGAAACAGTTGATGAGGTATGTGTCTCAATTGTCAAATTAGGTTTAGTAAACAGTAGGAAGGTCAAGCAATGGTTAACATTGGACCCCTTGGATCAAAATAAGATTGAGGAGGCAATAATTGAAATGATGTGCATATTCAAATACCTCCCAATACAACTGGTAGACAAAATGCCCAAAGAAATTCAAGATGGGCTATCGGAAAGATGGACATTTTCCTTGCACTCAGAGAAAGAAATTAGGGAAAGAACCCTAGTATCAGTCATGCCTCCCAAACCAAAAATGGAGGAGATCAAATAAATGATGAAGGTTCATTCCAAAAGGTTCTCACCAAAGATGAGAGCCTGCCAAGTGCTTAAAGGACATCTACTGGACTTAGACAGAAAGACTAAAGCTGAATGGAGGAAAATACTTGATATTCCTGAAAAGGGTACAAGTCCCAAGCCATAGAGAGCTCTTACCGAGAATCAAGAGTCCAAGGGTGATTAGGCTACTAAGAGCACCGAACCAATTATCATCACTGATGTAGAATTGGATAAAGAGGAATTGGACACCATAGGAAACAAGGATATGAATGTTGTAGATGAGATATAGATAGACACTACTCTGGAAAACCCTATGGACAATACAATTATTGACATCACTAATGACCCTACAGATGAAATTCAAAAAGATGAAGATGTCACTTTTACCAAGGACCAGACCGAGGAACTGGAAACTACAATTGATGCTACACAAGTGAACATTCCAGGCAACATGCCAATATTGATGGAAGCCATCAACGAAATCCAAGAAAAGGAGAAATCACCTACCAAAGATGATAGCATACCCGAAGACAAGGATGATACAGAACAAGAAGATGCATCTCAAGAACAAAAAGACACATCTGAAGAACTGAAAGATACTACAGATGCACATCAAGACAAATCTACTAAACATAAAAGTGAAGAAGAGTAACAAGCAAAGGATGGAGAGAAGAAAGAGAAAAGTGAAGAAGAGAAGAAAGATGACACACCAAAGAATATAGAAGAAAAATCTACAAATACACCCAAGGTTAATGAGGAGACATCTTCACCTAACCGATAGGTTGATACCGAGCAGAAGGAAAAAGAAAATTCATCTATCAAGACTTCACTGAGCACTTCAGAGAAGACAAATGAACTAGCACTAGCAGTTCACACATCTGCATCCACACAAATCTCAAAGAAGAAGAAGAAAAAGAATAAGAGTCCAGTTACTTTAGATGAAATTATTGAGATTCTAGTATGTGATCCTAGAACATTGGATACAACTAAACTAACAAATTATACAATACTTTGTGAGATAAAAGCTATCCAAGATAAGCTAAGGAAGGCTACAAAAGAAACAAAGGTACTTGAAACTACAAAAGATATACTACAACATATAGTACCTGACACTAAAATTGATCAAGATACTCCTATACTTGATCAATTGGTCATTCTCATGGAAGCTATCACATCTCAGAATATAGATGTTGAAAAGGCAATTGAAGAATGAGTAGAACAATGATTTTAATTCAAACTAGTAGAGAAAATTAGCCAAGAAGTCGCAAAGAAAAAGGTGAAGTTTTCTGAGCTTGTATGTACATTGGACCCCATTATTTTAGAAGCTATAACCTTAATCCAAAAGTTATGCACTTTAGATCATCTCACTAAGGATTATAGTGACAAGATAGCATAAATCGATACTGATCTACAAGAAAGTGCACAAGGTCTCACTAATAGTGAAGATGCAATCAAATTGCACTATGAACAACTAAAGCAAGCAAGAAAGCTGAGACAAGACATTCAAAATTCAGAATCAAAGTTTAGAGATGAGGTAACCAAGATCCAAGCTCTAATTTTACCCAATCACACATTACTGCAGCAGCACATGACACTGGAAAGAAAACTGATTGTCACCCCAGAAATGTCTATCCTAGACAGCATTTATGATATGCATGTCAGAATTGCATTAGAGAACATGGCTCTAGAACACCTTAAAGAGAAATGGGAACAGATGATGGTAGAAATGTCAAACTCTCATTCCCACATTCTGGATAATTTGTAAGTTACACAATTTTGCCAAAATTTTGACAACTTGTAAGTCGTACGTCTTTGTCCTTAATATCAAAAAAGGAGGAAATGATATGTTCATATATCATAAGGTGAAAAGGAGAAATAATAAGTATAAAGCATACAGTTAGGGGGAGTCATATAAAGACAAGATATATACATGGTGTACATAGTAAACATTTTAGTATTCATACACATATTAGTTTTTTATACTAATGTCAAAGGGGGAGATTGAAGACATTTTTTTTCCATTAGTATGCAAATGGAAAATGGTTTTGAACCTTCGTTAAACCTACATCGAAAGGTAGACTTTCAAAGATCACTGAAAGTACATATATTAGAGATCACCAAATGTGTTAAGTTCAAGAGACACCTGACAGATAAAGTGGAACCCGACAGAAGGAAACTGACAAAGGAACCTGACAAGAAGATACAATGCAAACCAAGAGAATAGGCACAGTGCAAACCGAAAGAACAATACAGTGCAACCTGAAAGATAGTCAAACTGATTTAAGAGAAAACTGAGCATTAGACACCGAAATTCAGTTACATCCCAGAAAAAGTGGATCTGAATTCCACGTCAGATAAAACATTCATATTCTATTTATAGAGCTTTGTTTTATTTTAAAACCATTACTTAAGGGACAAGAAACATTATTGTAATTATTTTAATCAGTCTAACTAATTGAAAATGTGTTGAATAGGATATCAAGGTAAATTTGTAAACCTGTGATCATATAGTTAAGTTTCTTTTATGAGAAACTTAATTAGGTCAGTCTATCTTATAAATAGATGTTGTAATCATTCTAAATCATAGAGGAGAGGATGAATGTAGCCAATGAGCACATCTATGGATCAGACTAAGATTTTCAAGAACCAAAATAGCAAAAGATAAAATTGGTTATCAAGAACCAAGAATAGAGGCTACTGAGCAACATAGGTATTATTCAATCACAATAGGGGATACATATATACATGTAATCTTGAATGGATCTATAATTATAAATAGTAGATTGCATACACTCAAGTCAAATGAGTAATTTTCTTACATTCTAACAAGTGAAGCAAAAGTAAAAATCCTTTCAAGGAAGATGGATTTAACAATCCTATTATAAATCTCTTAACCAAGTGCACACTAAATAGTGTTTCTAAAGATCTTAACATAGTAGACTTTAAAAGGTCTCCATAGATACTCCTAATAGGGTAGATCATCAGAAGTGATCAAATTGTAAGCCTTAACCGGCCCCTTCCAATCTGCAAATATTGAAGATTTTGTGGGTGTCATCCCCACCGTAGTTTTTACCTTATTACAGAGGTTTTTTGCGATATTATATCATGTGTTATGAGTCAATTACTTTAATGAATGTTTAAATGTTTGATTAAGTTAAAGAATTGATATGTCTTACACAAAGATAGTATAGAACAAATGGTTGGATGAACAATTGATTACATAAAGGTTAAAGGATAAAAGAGATAAAAGTTTTATTGGTACTGATTCACCCCTCCCCTCTCAGTACACACTTCCCATTATTTCCTACATAAGGTACACATGGCATAAAGATAAACATATCTTAAATGAAGATCATCCTTGGCCTTAATACAATTGAAGAATACAACACTAAAATTTCCCTAAGGGAAAACAAAAACCATAATCTCCAAAACAAGAAGATAATACACCACCTAAAACCAAGAATCAAACTATCACCACCAACAACGTATCTATATAACAATCATGTTATGGAAACTTCCTTAATGGTACAATAAACCTTCATGACATAATGGTCACCACCTAATGCACTTAACTCAAAATCCAGTCAAGTCTCACATGTTTAAACCATATAGTAAACAAATTTAGGTCCCGCAATATAAGTATATCAAGTAACATAATCTCTCTACCTCATAATGATAGTCAAACCAATAAATAACTAATCATACAAATTCACCCAAATAGAATTTTCATCCATACCAAAATATCTATGGGTATAGAAATTACACATCTAAGTTTTACATGAAAATTATAAGTATAGGTAGTGTATAACCATTCACAACTCACATATCTCACTGTATAAAATATAAATTCAACAATATATTGGTAATCATGTAAAATAAGGATTATCAAAGATAACCATGTAACTTTTCCATGAATCAAATATTAAATTAAGGCTAGATTTAATTTTTTAGAAACTCACAAATAACCATAGTTAAAGTAACTAATGAATGATTCATATAATAATAGTGAACACATATCAAAATATCCAAACTTGATTCACTACAAAGTACTCAAAGACAACAACAATCCAGGAAAACCATTGATGCATCACTGTAGTACTTGAAAATGGTTTTTAGTCAACTCTAAGAATGTGATAATTTATCTCCCAAGATGAAAATTATGCCTCTCAAAAGAATATACTACTTAAGGGAAAATGTAAAGAAAGTTGATGGTGAGTCAACAATGATTTGGTCGCTCATTGGTAGTTGGAAAGTGGGGACTCAAAAATGCTAGACACATCACTTGTAAAGTTGGTCGTGATTAGGGGACAGCCCCTCCTACATCCAAGATCTAAGTCCCAAGGAGCTAGTCAGCTATACAACCAAGGGTCTGCCCCTTATACTTCATCTACTAGTTGATATATTGACTAATGTATTTTATACATAAAGAAAAGAAAAACTTTAAGGAAATAAGGGAGATAGAATGGAAACACCACAAGATTTCATGAAAGCATTGTAAAGAAAAAAACATTATCAGATGTAAATTTTAAAATGCAAAAAATGTTAGATAGAGTGTAAACATTGATAGTCTAGGAAAAAAACATTTATGGATTAAAAAATATTGCACAATAGAGTGGAAACATCAATTTGCCTACGAAATCAAAATGAGTGAAAAATAAAAGAAAACCAAACCAACTTACAAATGAGTTGGTGGAAAAATAAATTGCAACAAATTGGGTAGTGATGTAGGAGAATCTTGGGATTCTTAGCAATCTTGCATCAACCAAAAACATTTTCTTTCAATTGTTAGTCTTTTATGCTTTTAGTCTGGTGTTTCTTTTGGTGATATATATGTAGTTGTTGTTTTTGGTTATGGTTGTGGTAGTGTGTGTGTGGCTTTGTAATGGATCATTTCCTATGATTGCACCTCATTTGGTTTCATCACGCATGAGTTATTTCAGATTATTTGTGGGACTGTACTATTCTTCATGTTACCAATTTGTGGTTAGGTTTCTGATCTTTTTCCCAATCTACCGGTTGGTTTTTTTGAGCTTGATCATGTCAACACACTTATACATTTGAGGTTGACCATATTATATGATCACATCTCTTATTGTTTGCATTGGAGGTTGATCCATTTATTTTGTATCCTAACCTAATTCTTGTAACACAATTTATTATTCTTGGAAAATATGATCTTTTATAGGCTGACCAATGATTGTGTTTTCTATTTAAGCTTATAGACTTGTTCCTAAGGCACGGGTGATTTTCATAAGATTATCTAGCACATCTTGGCTAGGTTTTTTGAGAGATTTATGATCATAATCAGGCATGTATGTATAGCATGTGAGACTACATGTTGCAGATCTATTGTAATTGATTTACCAATGATAATTGAAGGTTTATCTCTCATTCTCTCTTTTTTTCTTGTTGTTCTTGTTATATTTTTTGTGTTGTGTTTTTTGCAAGGATCAAACTGATCTTTTGAGGTTTCTCCATCCTTGACTGTGTTAAGGGGTATCAGAGCAAGTTTTATCATCCTTAGGGTTTTCTTGTGGGGTGGCAGTTGAGAGAATCTGACCTACAATGATTGAGGATTGTGAAGATGGCCAGGAGAAATGATAGAATTTGAGCACGACATGCAGATCCAGCTATTTTGGATTTGTTGAGGAAAATATTTGCAAGATTAGAAGCAATTGAAATAGCCCAGAGGAGAGGACAACATATAGAAGATGCAAGTGATGAAGATGGAGATGAACAAAATCAGAATCAATTAGTAGAAAGACATAACCCTAAAGCACAACCTAAGTTTAATCAAGAAGAGGAAAGCTTCATTAGGGCATTGAATAATGTTAATTAGAGACCTCATTTCAATCCACTTGATTATCATGAAAACTTAGATGTTGATGAATTGATAGATTGGATCAGAGAGATGGAAAAGTATTTTGATCTTGAAGGCACTAATTAAGAGAGGAAGGTAAAGTATTACTGCACTAAGTTAAAAGGGCATGCATCCCTATGGTGGGAACATTTGCAAACAGATCGGCGGAGAAGAGGTAAAGAAAAGATCAAATCTTGGGATAGGATGGTGAACAAGTTAAAAACTAATTTTTTGGTTGAGGACTATAAAGTTATCTTGTTTAGGAAGTTTCATAACTTAAAGTAGAAATATCTAAGTGTTAAGAGTTACACTGAAGAATTCTAAAAGTTGAACATTGGATCTAGTCATGTAGATGATGAGGCTAAACAAGTTTCTAGGTATCTTAATGGCTTGAGGGTTTCCATTCAAGATGAAATAAGCCTGTTGCAGATTAGGAGTGTGGAAGAGGCTTACAAGTGGTACTTTAATGATGAAGAGAACCTTACCATAAGGCACAAGAAGAGACAAAGAGGTAGAGGAGGAAGATTCCAAAGAACTAGAGGTGGATCTTCTACAGATTAGGGTAAAAGTGAATCGTAAGCTAAGGATAATGATAGGTATAGAAGGAATGATAGGAATTCCTACCAATATGAAGGATAATGTAGTGGTGAAAGGAGGAAGGTCAGTGGAACTTGTTTCAAATGTGGTGAAGCAGGACATAGGCCTTTGAATGCAAGCAAGGAAACTCTGAGAAGAAGGTAGAGAGTAGTAGGAGAACAACATTTGTTGATGAAGATTCCACCGGTTCAGTGAATAACTAAGAGAATCCTATATCATAGAGAACAAGAGAAGGAGTTTATACAAAGGAATAATTTGTTCATAATAAGATGTATGGTACAAAGAAAGGTGTGTAATGTTGCCATAGACAATGGAAGATCTAATAACCTTGCTTCAGAAGAGTTAGTTGAAAAATTGAATTTGTAGAGGATGAAGCATCCTAAGCCATATCAGATCACATGGATCCAAGATGAACACAAGGTGCTGGTGAGTGAACAATGTATGGTTAATTCATGATTAGGAAGTATTATAATGAGGTTTTGTGTGATATTATGCCTATGGATGTGTGTGATATCTTGTAGGGTAGACCATGTCAGTATGATAGGCAATCCATACATGATGGTAGAAGGAATGTTTACACTATTGTTGCTAATTGAGAAGAAACAAAATATGTTTCCTTTAGAAGAACCTCTTAAGATTGAAGTATGTACTAGTGCAAGCATCTATTTAGTAGATGGCAGGAATTTTTTGGATGGCATGAAGCATAATAATGTATGTTTTTCTTTAGTACCTAAGGAGTCTAAGGAGATTGATTTGGTAGAAGAACATCCTAAGGAAATCACTAGATTTTTGAATGAGTATGCTGACATAATATTTGATAATGTACTTGATGGTTACCACTGATAAGAAGTATTAGTCATTGAATGGATTTGATACTAGGAGCTAGTTTACCAAATAAAGAAGCATATAGGATGACACCGGCAGAGAATGAAGAACTCAATAGACAAGTGCAATATTTATTGCAAAAAGGGTTGATCAGAGAAAGTATGAGTCCATGTGTAGTGCCTGTTGTATTAGCACCTAAGAAAGATAGACAGTGGAGGATGTGTACCGATTCAAGAGCCATTAATCATATTATAATTGAGTACAATTTTCCTTTTCCAAGGATGGATGATTTCATGGATTATTTGAGTGGAGCTAAGTATTTTTGTAAAGAACCTACTATTGCATATAGAAGTAAGTGGTTGGATTATTTCATTCAGGATGGAATTTTGTTTAGAGGTAATCAATTATGTATACCTAAGAGTTCCATGATAGAGAATCTAATTAAGGAGAAATATAGTGGAGGTTTAGTGGGACATTTTGGCATTGATAACACAGTAGCTTTGGTGAGTGACAATTACTTTTGGCCACAAGTTCAAAATGATGTAAGGAATTTTGTGCAGAGTTGTAAGGTATGTCAAGTTGCAAAAGGAAGTAGTCAAAATGTGGGGTGGTATACACCTTTGAAAAAATTGGCCAGACCTTCAGAGGAGATGAGTATGGATTTTGTACTCAGTTTTCCTAGAACACGGTGAGGCTATGACTCAATTTTTGTGGTTCTAGAGAGATTTTCTAAGATGGAACATTTTATTCCTTGTAAGAAGACTACAAATGCAGTGCATGTAGCTGATTTTATTTTTCAAGGAGATTGTGAGATTACATGGATTACCTAAGAACATTGTATCAGATAGGGATAGTAGATTTGTTGGTTATTTTTAGAGGATACTTTAGAAGAAGTTGAAATATGATTTGAAATTTAGTTCAAATTTTCATCCACAAACTGATGGATAGAAAAAAAGTTGTAATAGGAGTTTAAGGAACTTATTGAGGTGTTTATTTGGAGATAAGCTTGGAAATTGGGATTTCGTTCTACCCCAAGAAAAGTTTTCTTACAATAATTTAGTAAATAGGAGCACGGGGAAGACACTATTTGAAGTGGTTACTGGGTTTAATCCTAAGGGAATAGAAGAATTAAGGGATATCATTCATGAATTTAAGAAGAGTGATGAAGGAGAAGAGTTTGTTGAGGCTATGCAATCATTGCATGAAGGAGTGAGACATCATTTGGAGGAAATGAATCAAATTTATAAAAGGAGAGAATATAGGAAGAGAAGACATAAGGAATTTCAAGTGGGAAATGAAGTTATGGTGTACTTGCAGAAGGGTAGATTTCATGTTGGTACTTATAATAAGTTGAAGATGAATAATTTTTGTCCTTGTAAGATCTTGAGGATATTTGACTCAGGGAATGCATATGAAGTAGATTTACTAGAGGACATGGATATATCACCAATGTTTAATGTTGTTAATTTGTATAAGTATCATGAATTAGATTGGGATGGTATTGAGGAGTCAGAGGTTGGACAATGGTATCCTAATAAGCATTTGGAACAAATATAGAAGAGTTTGGATAGTAGAGTTGGTCGAAGTACAAGAGGTAAGAAGTATATGGAATATCTTGTCAAGTGGAATGATAGACCAATGGAGCATTCTTCATGTATTTCGTAGACTGAGGTTGACCACTTTGGTTTCCTTTGGACCCAGCAAAGTGAGGGACTCACTTTATAATTACATCGAGTGTCTGATGCAGGAGCACCTTGGGATTATTAGCAATCTTGCATCAACCAAAAATATTTGTTTTAATTTTTAGTATGTTATTCTTTCAGTCTGGTGTTTCTGTTGGTGATAGATCTGTAGTTTTTCTTTTTGGTTGCATTCATGGAAGTGTGTTCATGGGTTTTTAATGGATCATTTCCTACGATCTCACTTTATTTGGTTTCATCATGCGCAATTTATTGTAGATTCTTTGTGGGATTGTAATTTTCTTCGTGTTACTAGTCTGTGGTTGGGTTTCTAATCTTTTTCCTGATCTACTGGTTGGTTTTTTTGTGTGTGATCATTTCAACACACTTATACATTTGAGGTTGGCCTTATTATATAATCACATCTCTTATTGTTTGCATTAGAGCTCGATCTAGTTGTTTTGACTCCTGGCCTAGTTATTGTATCATATTTTCTTATTCTTAGAAAATGTGGTTTTCTAGGCCGACCGATGATTGTGTTTTCTATTTAGGCATATGGATTTATTCCTAAGGGGAAAGTGATTTTCATAAGATTATCTAGCACATCTTGGCTAGGGTTTGTAAGAGATTTGTGATCATAATAAGGCGTGTATGTTTGGCATGTGAGACTACATGTTGCAGATCTATTGTAATTGATTTACTTATGATAATTGAAGGTTGATAGGTGATCTCACAAAACTGTGTCCCACTTTTTGGCCAACTTTGACACTAAAATGAACATTCTAAAAAAAAACTTTTCTTTCGAACATCTATTGTCGTAAAACCATTAAGAATTTGAAGATGATGTAAACTAGTGACTTTTATCATTTTTTTTCTATTTTATAAATATATTTTTTTAAAAAAATTGGAATTTATTTGTATCCATTTTTCCTTCTCCTTCAAAAATTATTTTTGTAAAAAATCAGGATTTTTCAGGAGTGACACTCACTTTGATCAACATAACTTTTTTTATAAAACTGATAAGAGCATAATTATTTTGAATTTAGATTTGTAACACAAATATCTAGGGAATCCATTTGGTTTCATTCAATTTGGTTGAATATTTAATAGTTTATTGAGTTATGAAGTGACATTAATTATAATTTGTACATAGGTTCACTTTGATCGCTCTAACTCTATCTCTATATATCAAAATTAAATTATTCTTTTTTTGATAGAAAGGTAACATAAATACCTATTTCCTAGATATTTTTAATAATTTTTTCCCCTAATTTACTATTTTTCTAGAAGCATCAAATAGAGAAGCCGCTAAATGGTCAGACAACCTATGTTTAGTAAAACTTAAAAAGAAAAGTCTCAATAAAATCTATATATA
>MU227576.1:1776222-1820573 GCA_018584345.1 Thuja plicata | reverse complement strand
TATATATATATATATATAACTCATAATCATTGGAAAGCTTTCTCAAAGCATTATCATCCTGTTTTTGGGTTTTTCAAATGAATTTATTTGATCCCACAAAAAGTTAATGTCAAAGCGATTTTTTGTCAGCATTTCGATGGGTTCAAAGGAGACTCAATTATAGGTGTAAGTGAGAAGTAGAGGGATTATACCAAAGGGATTTTGATCCAAGAAGATTTTATCTAGCCATTTTGAATTTACTCCTTCAAATGGGACCTCTCAAGGCTTAAATCATCATATTTTCTTAAAAATGTGCAATTTCAGCAAAAATCAGGATGTTCAATAAAGTGGGACACACTATTGTGGGACCACCCTGATATCTCATTATCTCATTTTTGGCTTGGTGTTCTTGTTATTTTTATGTTGTGTTTTCTGCAAGGATCGGACTGGTCTTTTGAGGTTTCTCCATCTTTGACTGCATTAGGTAGTGAAGAAAACTATGCAAAGTCCTAGTTAGAAAATAGGCAAACTTACAAATCCTAACTAAGAAAAATGTATCTAAGAACACAAAACCATAGTTAAGTCCTACAAAAATTGAAGTTAGAATAAATATTCTCATTAAAATTATCCTAATAAGGATGAACTTTCAATCAATCATATTAGAAGAACCCAAGAAATAAAGAAGGAAAAAAATTTGAAATACTATGGGAAAATGTTGAAGTTCATGTGCAAATGGCTTGAAATAATGCAAAATCTCAAACATAAAAATCAAAATATGAGGAAAAAATGTTATTCTAAAGGAAGAAACACCAAATTAAAAGTCATGTCTAAGAATGCAAGAAAATTCCACAAATACACTAAAAGGAATTGAAAATGTATATGTTAGATTAGGACAAGGGTCCCATTGGGCATTGCCAAAATGTAGAGGAGAAATGCAAAAAGTACATGCAAAAACAGTCATATTCTAAACTTGGCATTACACCTCTAATAGAATAAAGAAGTAATGAAAAATTAAAAAATGAAACAATAAACACCAACATGTTATATATTTATCGGCTCTAAGTTTGATCAAACCCTTCCAAATGGAATTTTTAAAGGTAATTATACAAAACTTCACTTTGGATGGTCATTTTTGCAGTAATCATTTTTCTCTCCTAAACTATTTTAGGCGTAAGGATAGAATCATGTTTCCCTTCTATATGTTATCTTGTTCAGAATTGGGCATTAAATATTATAAGGAGAATTTGAAAAGCCCAATCTTACATGAAGGACTTATTTTGTTGTTAATGGATAATTTTCAACTTACCAAAGGGAAAGGAAAGAATCCCAAAAATGTGGAAAAAAAAACTTTGGTTTGGGGGATATGGAGACCCCCTTTTTTGAGGAAGTGGCTGACAAAGTGAATATAATGAACATTCAGACTATGATTGTGAAAGGAAAATAATAAGGGTGGAAATAAGAGAATTGCTAGCAAAAGAGATGTTTCCCTTATTTATTTGTTGTGAGATAGTTTGTATATTTGTGGGGAAAATAAAAGTAAAAAGAATGCGAAAAGGAATGATAAAAAAAAAGAATAAGTGTTTCCCATGTGATTCATCTTCAAAGGAGAGTAATCATGAAAACATGAGGTGTTCAGAGGAGTCTCTCCCTATCACTGATAGAGATGGGATAACTCCCTTTCCAAGAGATTTGAAACATTATTTGGCACTTCTTAATACGGAGAAAGAAAACCCTTCTGATTTTATTTTTGTTGTTAGAAATGTTATTGTTGACAACTTTAGAATTCTAAAATTATTCTCTCATGAGGTAAAAGAGATGAACATTTCTATTCATGCCTTAAAGAATAAATTGGAGAGCTTCAAAATCTAAGAGAACTCATGGATAGAGAAGGAAGGAAAAAACATGGTGGCCTCTCTCCACAAGGCAATTAGAGATATTGAGCTCATGAAGAAAGATTATGATGATAGAATCTCGAGGTTGGAAATGAATTATAAAAAGATTGAAGATAATCTAATTTCTTTGATTAATTTTAGCTATAAGGCATCAAGAATAGTCTTGAGAGCATTAGAGTCATGACAGACAAATTTGAAAAGATGCGGGAATATAAATCCCAATTCATTGACCATGATGCAAGCAATAAAGGGAACCAGACTCTTCAAGAAGAAGATAGGGATCCCAATACCCATACTAGAGCTCATAGTAAGAATATGGTTGAGAAATCTATGTGGGATCTGAAAAAAATGAAGAAGCTTTCAATGAATATATCTCAACTTGAAGTTGAGGCTATTGAAGTGGTGAAAAACTTAAATTAGGTATTATCTCTTATTTTATTGTTATGTTTTATTCTAGTTTCCCTCTTTGTTTTGTTGAGGGTTGGTTTCTAGTTTCCTTATTGTTTTTTGATGGTTTTTTGATGGCAAGTTTATGTTTATAGGGTTTCAAGTCCCTTCAAAACGTGTTTGACCCTTAATCAAAAATATTATGCATTTATTATTGTTGGATAAGATCCTTGATGTGGATGAAGGATTGATATGTATCAAATTTAAGTTTTGTACGAGAGACTCCCAATGTGGCAACATGTACTTATGACTTTTGAACACCTCTAAACATGGAAACAATATTTGAAATTAGGGTCTATACATTTTTTAGCCATGTATATGGATGGTTATGATTAAATCTTAGATTGCATAGATATGATGAATTTACATGTGAGGATATGTAAGAAGGATGAAAGTGGATGGAAAGAATTAAATCAAGTGGATGAATTAAACTTGAGTGGAGGAAAAAGATACAAACATGTGGGTACTTGACGGGAGTGTAAGTGTATGGATATGGAACTTGGATTGAGGGTGTAGATGTAAATGATTGAATTTTTAATTATTTTATGAATATCATGGCAATTTTTGTTAATATAAATTAAAGTACACTATTCACAAAAAATGACAAGGGTATACAAGATAACCCCTCGAGAGTCAAATGGGTAGAGCCTAGATCTGTAAACACAAGTAGAGCCTGAAGAACACATTACATAAAAATTAATTTAGTTTACTAGTAATAGAAAAAGGTTAATCTAGATTAATTAAGCAGTTTATTATTAACAAGTAAAAGAGAGTTTAAATAATTTATTTCATTAACTATTAGAGAAAAGATGACCTAATTAATAAAATAAATTTATTTCATCAAATTGTTGCAAACGTGACATAGAATTAATAAAAATGATAAGAGATGTGGAGATGTTATGTTAAAAAGTGAAAACAAGTTTTAGATGTCTAGAATTTATAGAATGGTTGATGTAGTGTAAACAAGATTCTAATGTTTTTATCCCTCTTGATAATTTGACGAAAGTCCTCTTCTTGAATGATCTAATGACTTGGTGGTTTTCTTTAAAAAGGTCATTTCAAGGAATTGGGAAAATTATCTTCAATTAAGGTACAAGGGCATTTACAAGCACAAAGATTATTGCAAAGAGGATTTGTTCATATTATTTGAGATTAGGATAACCTAATAGTGTGTCTAGTTTTCAAATTTTAGGTCAACTTGTTTTAACACATTAGGTTTTTCTCCTTTACAATAATTTATTAATGAGTAATAAAATTATAAATTATAAATATAAATAGGTCTACACCTATGATAAAGTGCATGACATTAGAATTACTGTAAAGAAGATTTTCTCATATCATTAGAATAATCTAATAGTTAATATGCTTTAAATTTTAGGTCAACATATACATAAAGCAATATATTGAATATTTAGATATTGCATTCATAACAAGACCAAAATATATATAGAATATATTTTAATATAAATTATTCTATTCTCCTTTATGATAATATATTAACTAATAATAAACTATAAATTATAAATCAACTATAGTCAAGTTCAAGGCATATGAATGGTTATAAAGAATATTTGTTCGTATAATTTAAAATTGAGACAACCTAATAGTTGATGGGTTTCAAATTTTAGATTAGATAAACTATAAACTATAAATAACAACTAATCTACACCTATAGTCAAGTCCAAGGTATAGGAATGGTTATAAAGAATATTTATTCATATCAAATTTGGGATTTGGATAGCCTAATAATTTATAGGTTTCAAATTTTAGGTAAAAAATTCAAACTTACATTTATAACAAAATATAAAATATGTTTTATACATAACACATATCTATATTTTTCTCTCTACAACAAATAATAAACTCTAAATTATGAATAATAATAAATCTATGCCTATAATCAAGTCTAGGGTATAGGGGTGGTTATAAAGAATATTTTTTTATGTCAACTAAGATTTGGATAGCCTAATACTTGATAGGTTTCAAATTTTAGGTCTACAAGGTAAAGATAAAGAAGATGTGATGTTATATCCACCCACTTTTTTTTGAATGTGTAATTTTATTTTTGTATAAAAGATAATTGCAGAACACATATTCATTAAAAAATAGATTCAAGACGTTAATATTTCATAATAAATAAATGTTGAATGTGAAAATTTTAAAAAATAAATAGAAACTACTAGTACCTAATAAATATTTAGATCAACTAATACTTAAAATGAAATTAATCTGAATGTGACAAATATAAAAAACTAAATAGAAACTACTACTACCTAATAAATATTTAGATCAACTAATACTTAAAATGAAATAAAAAAACAAAAAACTGAATGTAACAATATAAAATTCCAAAAATAAATATAATTTTAGTCACACAACACCCCATCATTGTAGTTACCAATTGAAAAATTAACATATGCTTTCTCCCTTACCATTATGCTTTTCTCATCACTTACCGAAGAGGCTTTATAAGGCCTAGGGTGTTCAAACTTCCTCAATTTCAAATTATCTACCATTTCACATGAGACTAAATTGTCAAATGAGCCAGAGTCTATTATCATTTTACAAACTTTACCTTGACTTAAACAAGTGGTTCTAAAAATTGATACCTCTGGTCTTCTTTGTTGCTACATGGTTTCTCATTTTCTTACCATGAGACATTCTCCACCTTTAGATTATGCATAATCCATCCCTCTTTCTTCCTCGTTTTGTCCATCCTCTTCATTTCCACCTTTGCCTTGTGTCAACTCAACTCTCTTATCAAACTTCCTTGTGTCTTTCTCTGGACACTTGTAGAAAGGATGCCCTACCTCTCCATAATTTTAACACTTACCACTAAAGGTGTTGTTACCCCTACCAACACCAAATATTCCTCCTCCTCTTTTTCCATTCCTCTGATTAAACATAAGATTTTTTCCCTTGTCATTTCTTCTTTATTCTTGTCCTTCATTGGATCTTCTACCTCTTCCTCTATTTGCATGTCCTCTTCCACATCCTTGTCTTTCTTGTTTTCTTCTCAACTTGTCCTCAACCCTGATAGCCAACTTGTAACAATCTTCCACACTGTTGGGTGTATTCAAACTAATCTCATCCTGGATGTTGAATCTCAGTCCACCCATGTACCTTGCTACTTTCTCCTCCTCTTCTTCATCATAAGAAACTCTGATATCTAACTTGTGGAATTATTCAGTATACCTTTGGACATCTATGTCCTTTTATCTCAAACTTTGCATCTTCTTGTACAAATTTACCTTGTAGTCTTTAGGAATGAATTTATCATTCACCTTGTCCATCATCCTTGGCCATGAAGTGATATTGACCACTTCCTTCTGCCATCTATCAGCCCACAAACAATCCCACCAAAGCAATGCATGCCCCTTCAATATGGACTTTACAATCTTCACCTTTTGTCCATCCTCAACATGTTCACAATCAAAAAAATTCTCCACAGCACTAAACCAGTCGATCAACTCCTCATCATTCATCTTCCCATCATACATAGGGATGTTAGACTTACCCTTGTAGTCATTACCTATAATGGCTTTAACAGGTTTTGTGATCCTTGCATCCTTGGGATCAATCTCTTCCCTTGGTTCTCTCTCTTCTTCTACTTCTACTTCTTCATGGTCTTCTTCTCTTGGGTTCTTACTAATCTGCCTCTTCATCTTCTTGTTCTCTTCATCATATTGTGCCACAATCTTGGCAAGCTCCACGTTTGTCAATCTTGGAGGCATCTCATGGGCCTCTTCACCAAATGCTTCAAAATATTCTCCTTGTAACATAAACCATTTTCCTTCTCAAAAAAGTTATCTTTTTTTCTCTGATACCACTTGATGTAGACCAATGGCGGGCTTTCAAATATCTATGTCAAATTTATCAATAATGTCCTTAGAATGGATTCAACCCACAATGCAATAATGGCTCCAAGGTGTCAACCCAAAGACACAACCTTATCTAAGGCTCCAAAGGATACTAGGGGTCCCTACTAACCCTATACACCCAGGGAAGGCCACTTGCAAAGTTGTAAATGTCCAACTCAATGATAAACTCCAAACAATGTCCTATGAGGCTTATCTTTCTAGTAGCCCTTCAGTGACTATTTTTCAAACTTCTTGTACAAAATTCCCAAACAACTCCCCAAAAAAATAGGTTTTCATATACCCGTTTGGCTTCTACACAACATACCCAAACCTCAGTACCAGGTTCTTTAGACGAAATCACCCTAGTGACCAACTGACACAGAATTTGAGGGCTAATTACCCAACATTTGCAAAGCAACTATTAGATCCTTTCACTCCCTGGCCTGGCTTCTTTCACAGGATCATGAAATGATTTTAATTAAACAAATATGAAGTCAATTTTATCCTCTAGGCTTTCTATACCTAAAATCCCCAAATCACTCCTCAAAACCCCAAAAACTAGGTCTTTCTCAATCTTGACTCTCAAAGCACTTTTTGAACCAACCAATGGTGGATTCACCTTCCCCTTGACATGTGGGAACATATTCCACCATAAAATATAGCCCTCTAATGGCTAGAAATGTTGCTGCTACACCCTTGCACCTAATATAGTGCTCTTCCAACACCATAACTTAATGATCATTAAGTTGAATCTCAGTCCACCCATGTACCTTGCTACTTTCTCCTCCTATGATTCATTATGAGAAACTCTAATATCTAACTTGTGGAATTCTTCAGTATACCTTTGGACATCCATGTCCTTTTGTCTCAAACTTTGCATCTTCTTGTACAAATATACTAGCTTGTAGTCTTTAGGAAGGAATTAATCCTTCATCTTGTCCATCATCCTTGGCCATGAAGTGATCTTGGCCACTCCATTCTTCCATATATCATCCTGCAAACAATCCCACCAAAGCAATGCATGTCCCTTCAATATGGACATTACAATATTCACCTTTTGTCCATCCTCAACATCTTCACAATCAAAAAAAAAAATCCATAGCACTAAACTAGTCAATCAACTCCTCATCATTCATCTTTCCATCATACATAGGGATTTCAGACTTACCCTTGTAGTCATTACATGTAATGGATTTAACAATTTTTTTCATCCTTGCATCCTCAGGATCAATATCTTCCCTCGGTGCTCTCTCTTCTTCTACTTCTTCTTCTTCATGGTCTTCTTCTCTTAGGTTCTTAATAATCTGCCTCTTTGTCTTCTCCATCTTTGCTTTCATCTTCTTGTTCTCTTCATCATAATGTGTCACAATCTTGGCAAGCTCCATGTTTTTCAATCTTGGAGGCATCTCTTGGGCCTCTTCACCAAATGCTTCAAAATATTCTCCTTCTAATATAAACCCTTTTCCTTCTCCCAAAGTTATCTTTTTTTCTCTGATACCACTTGATGTAGAGCAATGGTGGGCTTTCAAAGAACTATGTCAAAGTTATCAATAGTTCCCTTAGAATGGATTCAACCCACAATGCAAAAATGGCTCCAAGGTGTCAACCCAAAGACACAACCTTCTCCAAGGCTCCCAAGGATACTAGGGGTCCCTACTAACTCTATACACCCCGGGCAGGCCACTTGCAAAGTTGTAAATGTCCAACTCAATGACAAACTCCAAACAATGTCCTATGAGGCTTATCTTCCTAGTAGAGCTTCAGCGACTATTTTTCAAACTTATTGTACAAAAATCCCAAACAACTCCCCAAAAAAAAAGGTTTTCATATACCCATTTGTCTTCTACACAACATACCCAAACCCCAATACTAGGTTCTTTGGACCAAATCACCCTAGTGACCAATTGAGATAGAATTGGACGGATAATTACCCCACATTTGCAAAGGAACTACTAGATCCTTTCACTCCCTGACCTTGGCTTCTTTCACAGGAACATGAAATGATTTTAACTAAACGAATATGAAGTCAATTTTATCCTCTAGACTTTCTATACCCAAAAGCCCCAAATCACTCCTCAAAACCCCTAAAAATAGGGCTTTCTCAATCTCGACTCTCCAAGCACTTTTTGAATCAACCAATGGTGGATTAACCTTTCCCTTGACATGTGGGAACATGTTCCACCATAAAATATAGCCCTCCAATTGCTAGAAATGTTGTTGGTACACCCTTGCACCTAATTTAGTGCTCTTCCAACACCACAACTTGATGATCATTAACCAAGACTTTACTTCTGCATTTTGGGGTTAGATTCATATCATACAATTTAAATCATGATCATTGAGAAAAAATAAGAAAACATTCATGGAATGATCATTTATCCCCATAACTCTCAAAACACATAGGAAATCTCAGGATTTAAGGCTCTGTCAAACAAAATAGTGAATGAATGACCCAATATAAAATCTCATAACATAAGAAATGATTCAAACAATTTTTATGGATGTTCTTCAATCACTAAGAAAGCATAGACAATGAAAAAATTCAAACTACCATGAGAAATTCACAAAAATCAAGGATTTTATTGCAATTTTGAGTGCAGTCCGTACATTATCAGTCTCCCTTGTACTATATGTCATTTGTATTATTTCTATAGGTTACATATATGGTGTTACAACTTCTCCAAACTGATTATAATATGTTGGAATGCATTAAAATTCCAAACGACCCTTAATCATACTTTCCCTCCAAACAACTACTAAACGTTAAAATTCAAATATTTGAATTTCTAACCTTTGTTTTATTGCTTTAGTTGATTCTTAACTTATCAAACTTGTATCTAGATTTACCCTAGGATCTATTTATCCTATATAGGACCATCTTACCTATTTAGATCCCATATAGGCACTATTGGTCCCCCTTACAAACAATTTGGTCCTAGAATCCTTATTAGGACCCTTAGGACTTTTCATCTTAACATTAAATTTATCATTACAAATGGCCATGGTTGGCCTTAAAACACTCCAATTCACCTTGATAGATGCTCTGGAGTATTTCTCCAAATCTTGTTCCCTCAGGTGTTCAAGTGTCCTACTAGGTGCCCCTGCACCAAACAATAGGGACAAAGTAGGGGAATGTGTATGGTTCATTACAGCAGTCATTAAACTTCAAGTGGGAGTTTTTTGGGTGTGTGAAGCCCAACGATCACCTTTTATCTTTCCCTCCAATATTATGCCTCTTCATTTCCATTTGAATGCTCTTTATAAGAGGAGTGGATAATGTTTATTATATAATGGTATTATGCAAACTATTGTGATGTGTAACTCAAAAAATCAGAGATAATTAATAAGAGATTTTCCCCTGGTGAAAGTGGATGTAGCCATATTGGTGAACCACTGTAAATCTCAGTGTTGAGTCTTTTTTTCTTATTTCTTATTTTCTGATTTATGTATCTTTCTTTCATTTAATTTGCACTTCTAGTTACTTCACAGTATACAAAGAATGTTCACGTCCACAACAATGTACAACAACTCAAAAGTTTATCAGAAAATATTTATTTAATCTTCACCTTTTAAAATAATCCCAAATTATAATACGGTTCCCATTCAAAAAAAATAGTCTCCAATACTTGATAATCCATAAAGGATCAAAAGTTGTCATTATTATACAAGCAGACAGTTTTCGTTGGTCATGATCATCAAGCGACAGTACTCACCTAGCAAAAGCATTCACAGATCGCAGTGGTCACAAAAGTGTTTTTGAACACCGAGCAGCAGTCTACAAAGACATCACCGAGTACCAGTATACAGAGACATCACTGAGCACCAGTCTACACCGAGAGACAACATTTCACCAAAAAAAGTGGATCTCAACTACACATCAGTTAAAGCACTTTAATCTTTAAAATAGCTTTTTGCCTAGATGAATAACCATTTCTTGTGGATCAAGAAAAGCATTAATGATGGATGTAATTAGTTAACTGATTGTATTCATGCAAACTAGGAGATCAAGGTCAAGTTGTAAACCTTTGATCTTATACTTTTTCAAGAAAAGTGTGAAACCTAATTAGGTCAAAACCTTGTATAAATAGAAGTAATAATCAATCAAGAACATGATGATTATAGCCGCCAAGAACATATGTAGATCAGATAGAGAGTCTCATGCAGAAGGAAAGATAAAGAAGAATTCAGTTATGAAGAACTACATTCAAGGCTACCAAGAAGAACAAAGGTATTTTCCATCACAATAAGCTGATATATATTTTGTGAACTTAATGGATCTGTAATCAGCAATTTGAGATTGCAGCAATCAGGTCATATATTTTGTTACTCTCTACCAATTGTAGAAAATAGAAAAATCATTTCACAAGGTGGACTTAACAGTCTTTATGTAAATCTCTTAACCGGGTGCACACATACATTGTGTTGCTAAAATCTCTTAACCAAGTAGACTTAACAAGTCTGACATGTTACTCCTAACAGGGTAATATCATCAGAACTGTTCGTAACTTGTAGCCCTAACAGGCACCTTCCATTCTACAGATAGTGAAGCTTTTTGGGTTTCATCCCCACCATAGTTTTTACCTTCTAACAAGGGTTTCTATGTTATCAAATACTTGTGTCATGTGTAAATGAGTTTCGTGAATGTTTCAATGTTTGTTTACATGCATTTACATTTATGCAATGATATTGCATGCTGGAAGTAGTAAAGCTACAATGGTTAGTTATGCAAGTAATGAGCACTAAGGTTTAATTTGTAAATGGTTTAAGGGTACTGATTCACCCATCCCCTCTCAGTACACACCCTTCCATTATTCCAACAATTGGTATCAGAGCTAGTTCTCTTATTTTGGAAAAGTTTAATCACTTGAAAGAAAAGATCTTACAATGGAAAGAAGCTTGATAAAAATATTGAGAATCAGAAGTTGCAAATACAGATTTTCTTTGAGAAATACAAAGAGGCAAGAAATAAAATGAAAGAGTTATTGGCTGAAAGAAAAGTCATGGAATCTTGCTACAATGAAACTGACTATCATGAAGAAGAGATACCTGACCTATTTGATTCATCTAGATCTGGATCTGGTAGTACATCTGACACATCTGAAGGAACCATTGCAGATCTAAATGAAATCAATCAACATTTGAATAAACAAGTGAAAGTATTTCAGATCGGTCCAGAGACACAGATGGTAAGAATGGTTGATGTTATGAATAATGCAAGACAAGTTGAACAACAAAGAACTTTGGCTATTGATGACCGGAGAAAGATTACTGAAAATTTGCAAGAGAAAGAATCTGAGATACAGAGACTTACTAAACATCACCTTGAGATCATCAATCAAATAATTCTTATGATTCATGAGGCCAACTGAGTGAACATGGAACTTGCTGGAAAATTGGAAGCTATTAGGGAACTAAAAGAAGAAAATGAGAAACTGAAGCATGAAGTGAAGATTCAAAAACAACATAATGATATGATCAAAAAAGCTGAAGACAATACAAAAAGAATGGATGAATTTATGAATGGGCAAAGAAGACTTAACAAAAATACTGGTTTAGGGTATATGGAGCATGGAGAATCATCATACCAACCTGGTCAAAGGAATTTCTACACAAAACCAAGACCAAAGAAGTGTTCATTTAATCACTGTGGAAAACTAGGCCACACATCAAATGTTTGCAAGAACAAAGAAAAAGGTATTCCTAAAACTACTTCTACATTCATAGGTAATTGTTATAACTGTAACAAACATGGACACAAAGCACATGAATGTAGATCTAAGCTTAAAAAAACCAAAGAAGAAATATTACATTGAAAAACATTGCCCTAATTGAAACATGCATGGGCACACATTTCATGAATGCAAGAAAAAGATAAAGCAAGTTTGGAAACTTAAAGAATAAGAAAATGCATATCAACCAAGACGAGTCGGTAATACATATGTTTGGGATTACAATGCCTAGGTAAATTTCATAGTATGTGGTAGATATGGATATATAGTTGCTAACAGTATGAGAAAATGGATCAGGAGATCTAGAAACTGGACTAACCCTAGAATGGAATGCTTACACTATCATAAGGTCAAACACTTGAGTAAGGAGTGCAGAGACTGAGTGATAGATTCAAGCACTTTTGCAAATGGAAATACTATTGAAGACATTGGGAGAATGAGAAATCAAATGTGGAGGAGAGCTTCAAACAATAATAATGTTGGACCAAGTACTATAGTTGATGACACCTCATCCAATGGATCAGGTGATTCCACCACCCTGACCTAAGAAATACAAGTATGGAACTGCACTCTAAAAAGTTGTATTTTACATTAGTTCCTATATTCATTGAGAATATACCAAATTAGCATGAATGAAGATGCACTATGGTATTGCATGTTATGTTTTGTGAATCTAGTTTGGTCGGTCAATATGAACCAAGCATAAACTGCACATAGGTGAACATGTGAAAGGAAAATTGAGTTGTCACTATGATTTGAGCATTGTATACTCGCCAAGATGAAGACTTTGGTGTGTTGACTGAGCATCTTTTCTTTGTCAACCGAGTGGTAAGTGAAGCATTTAATGCATCACTTAGGGTATTTTCTATAAAAAGAGCAATGTGAACTCATTAGTTCACCCAGCGGTAAAGTGAAAATTGTAGAGAAAAGAAAAGAAATTTAGAGTGACTACATTGTAGAGTGATTCAAAACACTTCCAAAGCTACTCTGACAGATTTCAAGCATTCACAGCAAACATCTAGTGAGTATCTAGACTTACCGAGTTAACAGGTTATTTTTGAAGAAGCCCTAAAATTAATAAACAATGGCATCCACGTCTCGAACCTCAAAGATCAAGATGGAAAAGGATAATAAGGTCATTCTAATAAAGAACTCAACCTATGAGGAACATAACTACAAGTTCTTCCCTAAGGTTGTTGCTTAACCCAACGACAAAGGAACATTTTCAAGTATCATGCCTAGTGTTTTACTAGTTGAAGACATTCGTGCATATATCCATTGCAAAATTGTAGAGATTGGAGACCTTGATATTGAGGAAGATTATCAGAAGCTATGCAAGGATGGTAACCTAAAAGATGAGTACAAGCACATTGAAGTGAAAGGGTTAACCAATTCTCTACTATTCCCAAAAGACTTCAAAATAGAATAGATTCACATTGTTCTCAGCCGAGTGCATGACGGAAAGATGTGGTTAGATGAACCCAAGGTAATCATAAAGGATGTGATTCACATAGTAACTGGTTACCTGAAAATTAAGAAGGAAAAAGGCCTAAGACACCCTGGACACCCCGAGATTGAAAAGATAACTGGAGCCGTATGGGATGGCAGAGGTCTAAGAGTCAATTCAATCACTGAACCCAAAATGAAATTTGGTGCATATGTGATTGGATAAAAGATATTTCAAGAAATAAGAATGAACAAAAATTGCTTGTGGAGCAGTCGACACTGCATACAAAATAGTGAAAAAGGTGTGCAACTTGATCTAGCCGAGCTGCTACTGAAACAACTTGAGGAAAACATGAGAACAATTAGATCAGCCTGATCTAATACATGTAATTTTGGTTCCCTACTGATGTGCACATTATTTTACTTTTAGAATTTCTTTCCTTCTTTCAATAATGTCACTTGGGACACCAACTGATTGATCATAACAAAGATTAGTGATTAAATAAAATCACTAGGAGATAATTTCATACCACTATTGGATTCATACTTTACTACATTCAATAATAGGATGTAGAAGAGAATGAGAATTCCTGCACCATTGGTTGAACAATACAAGGATGAGATATGTTTTGTAGTTGACACTGACACAACACTCATCAAAGATGCTATCCCAAGAATAGCATGGTTACCACCATTAGACTATGAAATTGACATAGATATGGCTACAAAAGCTATTGAAGCCCTACTAAACAAACTAGTTGACAAATCATTAAGAAGATTTGGCACATATGAGGAATCCAAGTCAAGAATTAAGACTAGTTTACAAGTCAATAAAATAGGAAGGAAGAAAACAAAAATTATTAATACACTTCAGAAGAAACTCTTGGTAACTAATGAAGAGTTGGAACAATCAGTACACATCACCGAGGAATAGTCACCCATCGATGAAGGAAAAAAATTAAGTGATTCAAAGTCTACCGAATCAGATGCAGAGCCACCAAAGGCCAAGAAAACAAAAGTTACTGAAGTAATGGCTGCATCAAGGAAAAGGAGAAAAAAAAAAAAGGTAGACTCACCACCATTGAAGAAAGGAACTATAAAAACATATCAGAAAAGAAAAGCCTCAACTAAGCCAAGACAATGAAAGAGATATGTAAGAGGGAGAGAAGACAAGGATGATACTGCAGAAGCTGAAAGAGAATAGAGAATCCAAGAAGAAAAGGCAAAAATACCAAAGACAATGATTAAATTGTAGAGTCAATTATCAACAGAGGCAGTATGCAACATCATAATATTAGACAATGGGGAACTTTGTCTACCGAGAATCAGAAAAAAAATAGAATAGGCAATCATTAAGATGATGGTAGCTTACAAATATGCACCTCTACAATTTGGCAAGCATATTCCATAGGAGCTACAAGACAAGATATCAACTAGGTGGACATATGCACTGCACATGGAGAAACAAATAAAAGAGATCCCTAGTTGCATTTATGACCTATTCCACAATTGAAGAAATTGACTCAACAATGAAGGAGCACGCAAATAAATTTTCTGCAAAAACTAGAGCATACAAAGTATTGCAGGATAAGTTACAAGATATTGACATAGAGAGAAATAATATTTGGAGTAAAATATTTAATCCACCTAAGAAGCTACTGGCTCTAACCGAGACTACTCATAGTGAGGAAAAGGAGGTCACACCGAGCCCCGAGCACATTTGTTAGATTTAATTTAGAATAACTGAGAGGGGGGGATGAATCAATTATCCTCATGTCTAGATGTGCCCATTAAAACTTTATACCAATTTGAACATCTCAGATCTGCTCGACAGTAATAACATAAAACAACAACATACATATGCAGTTCACTGTTTACATGTAATCAGCATGTAGAAACTTAACAGTAAAACTCAACATAAACATTCACACAAGTTGACACCAGAATTTTAACGTGGAAACCCAATATGGGAAAAACCACCAATAACATGCTATCAACTTTTCACTCTTCTGAAGTGAGCTCTGTTAGGAGCCAACCCTGTTAAAGGTTACAAAACACACTGCTAAATGTGACCTGGTTAAAGGATTTAATCACCCTGTCAGGAGTGGCCTTGTTAGAGGACTTAGAACATTCCACCTGAATGTCACCTTGTTAAAGGATTTATACAATGACTGTTAGGTCAACCTGGTTAAAGGATTTTGAATGATACAATGGTTAGAAAGTAATCAGCAGGTGTGATCTAATACATACAACTTACTTTACAAATCCAAATCCAATTCAGCTCTTATGCTAATTCACTGAGTGGCCTTCATTCTCATTTCAATCTTCAGATCTGATTGGAAAATCCGTCAAGAAATCACTCTTGCAGCTCTCTGCTTCTCTATTCACCCTTCTCTTCTTAGATCATGCCAATCAGTCAATTAACTATGCAATCCTCTTGCATACTCATCATACTTCATGAATAACCTCCTAAGGTTATCTTATACCTCTTCATCTACATCTGATAAATATTTTTCCGCTTAATCAAGATCGTAGATCTTAGGTTAGGTCAGATCCAATGGATCTTTCCATCTTTACATTTAATTTACTTCTCCAAAGCAAACACAAATTAAATATATGGTCCATGCATTAATTATGGTTACCCGTGCATTTACATAGTGTGGATCAAACATGTTTATCCTTAATTAACTTTACATATCCTAATAAAATCAATTATGTCAGCCAAAGATCTCAAATCTCAACAATTACCAAAATATTGTTGCTCAGCCAACACTGTCTTCCTCGACAATTTACTGGCGCTCAGTCATCACTGAATTTTCTTGACATATACTATCACTTGGCACAAACTCTTCTTCAGTAAAGTGTCATTGAAAGATAAACAACTCATTACTTTGCCAATGTGCCAACTGATCTAGTACCCTTGTGATTTCTCATGAATCAACCATTCCACTTGGTCTTCTTGTTAAAAATCCTTCATCAATCAATAGATATGGTACTTAAACAGATAGAAATAGTCTCACCAGTTAAGGTTTGACATCAATGAAAAAAATATCAATTATTTCCATTGAAGCTTTCCAGCAATATTTCCAACAACATTTTCATCAATGACACTGAGGATGTCAATCCTATTGACTTAACCACATAAGCAAGAAAAGTCATGGATTATATTCCTGATATATTGAAATCATTAGGGGAAACACCACATATAACTATACAAGATATCACTCAAGGGGATCCTAATGATGATGAAAAGGCTGATGAAGATATCACTAAGGCCACAGAGCCAACGAATGAACAGGACACTACTGATGTTTCAAAGGCACTTGTACTAGGTAATCTACCTTACTTGATGCAAGCAATAAATATAATGACTGAATCACAGTAGACACCAGCTAACACTGAAGAAGACATACCAATGGACAAAGGTGAGGAGAAAGGAGAGAAGATAAAAACCAATGGAGAGGACAAACTGAGTGATGCAACCACCAAGGATAGTGGAATGGAAGACAATGTTGCAAATAAAGAAAAGGTTGAAGTAGAGATATCTACAACCAACCAATAGGTACTAATAAAACAACCTAGCAAAGGCACCACACCTCCCAAGCAATCAACAATAGAAACCAAGAAGAAAAAGGCTATTGCTATAATACCTCATTCCCCTGCTACACAATATTCAAAAGAAGAAAAAGAAAAAGAAAAGTAAAGCCCCTATCACACTCGATGAGATCATAGACATACCCGACTACGATCCAAGAACACTTGAGCCTGAGTAACTGACAAGATATGGGGAGATATGCAAAAGAAAAGCACAATAGGACAAGATCAAAAAGGAACACAGAAATTGACAAGTCCTAGAAACAGCAAAGGGAATTCTATTGCAGGTAGTGCCTGACACATAGATTGATCAAAATCCACCCATTATTGATCAAATTGTAGTTCTGACTGAGGAAATCATACAACAGAATGTAGATGTCGAGAAGGTGATTGAGAAAAGAGCAAAAAAGAAGTATCACTACAAACTCACAGGGAAACTCAGCCAAGAAGTGGTAGAGAATAAGGTGAAACTTTCTGAACTAGTAGCTACATTAGAACCTGTTATTTTAGAAGTAGTTACCTTAGTTCAAAATTTGTGCACTGTAGAGCACTTCACTACTGAGCAGAGTGAACAAATAGCTAATATAGATGAAGATCTAAAATATAGTGCACAAATTATTTCAACCGATCCAAATGCATTACAACTGCATTATGAAAAGATTGTAGAATCTAAATAGTTAAGACTTGAATTTCAAAAGGTAGAAATCAAAATCAGTGATGAAGTAACCGAGCTACAGGCCATGTTACTATCGAATCTCACATTGTTGTTAACACACATGACTATGGAAAAGACTCTAATTTCCACCCTAGAGATGTCAGTCACAGAAAGCATATATGACATGCATGAACAAATCAATTTGGAGAAAATGACCCTAGAGCACTTGAAGGAGAAATGGGAAAATCTTATGACAACCATTCAGCAATATCATTCACACATTTTTGACAAGGTGTAAGTTCTACATCTTTGTCATTACTTTAAAAAAAGTGGGAAACATGTACATACATTGTATCTACATACTGAGGCATGCACACAGGGGGAGTCATTGTAAAAGTACAACACTTCATATATATAATGTACATATAAGTTTTTGATACTAATACCAAAGGGGGAGATTGATAATCCATAAAGGATCAGAAGTTGTCATTAGTATACAAGCAGACAGTTTTGGTCGGTCATGATCACCAAGTGACAACACTCACCGAGCAACAACATTTACCGAGCACAGTGGTCACCGAAATATTTTTAAACACTGAGAATTATACCAACCGTGCACCAGTCTACAAAGACATTACCGAGCACCAGTATACAGAGACATCACCAAGCACTAGTCTACACCAAGAGATAGCTGATAATCCTAAAGCGTCATATTTGTCATTAGTATACAAGGAAACATTTTTTGGATTTTCGTTTACATGATCACCGAGTGACAGAAAATAGTTAAGTGCAGAGGTCACCAACAGCGAAAACTTTAGTGGTGATTATTCACCATTTGGCGAATGTCGCATGTCGGTGACCTGAGAATTGGCAAATATTTTCCATCTATTCGGTCGACCCTATTTGCGTTGAATTTTACGGATGCATGTCTCTAACCGATGTAATTTTTCCAACTTTATTAATCATGTGAAGGTATTGGACAACCCATAATCGCCTCGGAAATAAAAAAAGACATGTTATAATTATGTGGGCTTCGGCAATTCCAAATATTTGTATTACTAATACGGTAATACCTCCCACCGAATTCACCAAATAAGGATTAGTATAAAAACATTTGATCAATAGAGAAGTTTCTAATTGTTGAGTGCAACTACATTGGTGAGTCGTGACTGCAATTTAATTTGAGGCAAAGGTAAGTGAAATTTTTTCTATGACTCTGTAGTTTTGAGTTCATTATTTTTTAGTGGTAACTAGTTAGTGAACAGTGGTGACTAGGGAGACCTCAAACATGATTTTAGGGCCAATGAATCTAGAATCATATTTATATATATTATAGTATATTGTCACTTCTTCAACAATTTAACATTTTTATTTTGCACTTGAAGTCGTTGGAGAATGGATATGTTGAACAAGAATAAGGCCAAGGGTAAGGCTTCTGCAAGTGGGAAAAGCCAAGAGAGGCCAAAAAATTGTAGAGCCTTATCATCATACTTTGGTCATTGTGTTGGAAATGTTTCTGTCCAAAATTGGGAAGCTGCTTCATCACAAGTAGATTTTGAAGATTCACAACCTGAAACTACATGACATATTGAAGAAGTAGGAGAACCTGATATCTCAGATCACGATGAACTTGAAGAAGATTTTCAGTTAACTACCCAGAATAGCCATAATGATATAATTGACTTGGATGAGACTAAAAATGTCAAAGATGACGATGGTGCAGGGAAAAAGAAAAGAAAAAACAATTCAAAGAAGGATAGGGAATCAAAAAATGATCGGAAGTGGGAGTTGTCAAGGAATTTTCAAATAGAATGGGTGTCAAAGTATCCATTCATTGAACCAATGGATATTCCAATTGAATTTCATCCTTCAGTAGAATGCAGATGTAAGATTTTCACCAAGATAAATAAGAAGGAAAAGAGGTTGCAGTTAAAAATCAACACCATAGAGAAGCATATGGGTAAAGTTTACGAAAAGAAAACCAGAGATGGAGTTGAAAAATCAATGATAAGATGGAAAACAAAGGATGAATCTCTACATGTTAAGAATGTAGAATTATTTGAAGTTTAGAATTTTATACAAACAAAGCCTACTCAAGTTAAAGGCTCTATTGAAGCTTGTTTTGGAAAAGCATTGGAAGTAGAACTAATGGGAAAAGTTGTTCAGTTAAGTGTTGTTTTTTATATTTTGAGTAGAGGGTGTCCTATGACAGACTACCCATCATTGAGTGCTTTATTACACTTTTTGAAAGTTCGTAACTATCCTAACAGTCACTGGTCAGTAAATAGTGGATGGGAATGGGCAAGTTATCTTGCCGATGTTGAAAAAGAGGATCTAAAGGAAAAAATTAAAGAGTCAAATTTTATTACATTGTCTTTAGATGAGGTTACAGCAGTAGATAATACATCGTGGGTATGCATGCATGTTTATACTATACACAATTTTGTCCGCCAATCTCATCTACTAACTGTTGCTAAAATGAAGGATAATGTGACAGCTGAAAATTTATTTGAACTAGTAAAGATTTCTCTAATTGAATATGGAGGTATAAATGAAATGATGATTGCCAATAAGTTGGTGTGTGTTGGAGCGGATGGAGCTTCAGTAATGCAAGGCCATAGGGGTGGTCTTTGCACAAAGATACAATCTTCTTGTGCGCCCTACATTAATCCCATTCACTGCATGGCCCACAGAATGAATCTAGCTTTTGGATTTGTCAGCAAGCATGGTCTAGTACAAAAAATTGAAGTTTTAATCAAAGAGCTCTACCAATACTTTTGTCGAAGTCTAAAATGATTAAGGGAATTTCAACACTTTGCCAAAGGACTCGCCAATGGGAATAAGCTTCTAAAGGATAATGATACTAGATGGATCTCTTTGGATGGACCAGTGCATTGAGTGTTTTTAGAATATCAATCGTTGCTTGGTCTAATGAACTCAAGTCATGAAGAAGTAGGGCTACACAAATTTCCTAAGCTGCTGAGAAGGTTAAGTAATGCAGAGACACTCTTAATGTTAGCAGGTCTTCTCCCCCTGCTAGAGGAAATAAGAAATATAATGAAAAAGGCCCAACAAAGAGCAATGTATATTGTAGAATATTTTGTACTTCATAAATTGACATGCATGATGCTAGATAATCTCTATCAATCATGTGATGATGTAAAATTTGCCAGCTGGCTTAAAATCATAGATTTGGACAATCCTGACAACTTTTTAAAGATCAGTGTAAATGGGGAGTTATGTGCAGAAGTACTCGGAGTTGAGATACCAATGTACTACTATGCCAGGGTTGAGTCCAAGGAACTAGGAAGGAACAACAGGAAGAGAGTATCAAGTGTTAAAAGGGAAGACTTTACCAAGATCATTGAGTTTGTAACTGCTTTTGTGAAGCGCATTGCCTATGATCTTTTCTTAGAGATTATAGAAAGATTCCCTCCAGTCAAACTACTTGAATCCATGGCTATTGTGTTTCCTTGATATTGGAGTATCAAAAATTCAAAGGATTATCGAACTAAGCTACTAGCTTTGATAGATCATTTTTGCAAAACCAAAGAGTTAAATGGAGTAACTCTAAATGGAATTTTAGATGAATCTCGTTTGAGAGAAAAATCTGGCCGTTTTACACAAACAATGAGGGAACAATATAATATTATACAGAACCCCCATGAAGATGGGTCGGCAACAAGGCTTTGGAAATATCTAGCTAAGAGCGAAATATTGATTGATACAATATCAGAATTTCCAAGCTTGTTGATTTATGTCTGATCATGATATTGGGGTCAGTGGAGGATGAGAGAGTTCTTAGTGCTTTGGGGTTCCTAATGTCAAAGCTAAGAAACAAACTAGACAAGAATTTGGAAAACTACTTGAGGCTCTATACATCCAGGTATGAAGTTCATACTTTTCCTTATGATGGGGCACTAAAATTATGGAGGAAGAAATTTCAGAGAAGAGGGCTAGGAAACATTTCAAACCAAAGTGGGAGTGCCAAAGACAATGATGTGACTATCACTGACTCATTTACTGGTACTGGTAATGCTAGCATTGAACTTGAGTTAAGCGGAGGTATGCAGAGTGAAGAAAACATATTGAAGAACCAAGGAAGCTATGAAGTTGATGGTAATGAATCTGAGGATCCCAATAATGATATGATGTGGCAACTTGAACCTTTGTAGAAGTAGCAGGTCCTAGGTATTTATTAAACTTTTTTCTATAGTCTACTGTTAGTTTCTGTACCTCATCATCAATCATGCATAATATCATATTCCAATGTCAAAATTCAAAAACATGAATGCGGTTGATAATCTCATGAATTCTACAATTAATAATGGTTTTCATTTGCATTATTCAGCTCTTATGGTACAATTCTTAAAGTTTTTTTTTTTTTTGAAAGCATAGAAATTCATATGATACAATTCTTAGAAATAGAGATTCTCATTAATTTATTTACAAATATGACACAATGTAACAATTCATTTGTTAATAGTAGTAAGAAGTAGAACACAACTCTATGTGATTTTGTTTGCAAAAGTGAATTGACAATGAATTATGACTCAAGAGTCAATACCCAATTTCAATTTCATTAATCATGATTCATTACCCTTAGCAAATGACCATGAATTCCCTTTTATAGAAACAAGGGAGCAACAATAGCTTTAGGTCAATTTTCCTAATGTGAAGAGTCAACACCAGTACAACATCTCTACAACTATACATTTCTGCATTTGACAGGCCAATTTAGTAAATTAGCAATAGCATTATAGCATCTATACATTGATCCTATTAAAAAAATAAAGTTCAAACTTGTTACTTTTAACTCAATTCAAGCCAATAGATAAATAATATAGAGATGATTGAAACTGAAAGTAATTTCACATACTATTTTTGATGAGATGATTATGCCAGTTTGGTTAACACACTCCATTCTACATCATTTGGAAGGTCAATATTTTTCAAGATATAGTAGATGACCGTCAACCTTGTCAGCCATCCATACTTGTTA
The DNA here is from genome assembly GCA_018584345.1 of Thuja plicata. NCBI lineage: Eukaryota > Viridiplantae > Streptophyta > Pinopsida > Cupressales > Cupressaceae > Thuja > Thuja plicata. The sequence goes on along the minus strand of MU227576.1, from coordinate 1,797,969 downwards.
GAGTGACTTGAAAGCTATGATCCTTCCAATATTGCATTCAAAATTTTCAATGGTTTTATGCACTTTGCAATGCCTTCATGAGTTGTGTCCTAATGAAGCTTGCCTAAACCAGTCCTCATTGTCTCCTCCAACCTTTTTTTGTAAGCTTCTCTTCCAACCAAATTTTTTAATGATTTACTAGGACCAGGACTCGGTAAACCATGACCTATCATTTCGGTTGTTGTTTGATTCATCTTGGCGAGCTTTGTCTCAAATAAGGCAAGAGTATCCTCTACTTCCTTTAGTTTCTGACATTTTTGAAAGATTGTTTTTATTGATGCATGAACGCAGTCATCACTTCCCTTGATTTCCAAATGTCTATCACTAGTTGTGTTGATTTGATTCAAAATCTATTTTGCATTTTTCTCTCTCCGACAAAATTTTTTGTTCTTCTCAATGTGCTTTTTGAGCTTCCCAAAAACATCTCTAATACTTTCATTCAATTCAAACCAATCACACAACCTATCACTAGTCACCTTTATTTTCCCCCAAAGGTCTCTTTTTATTTTCTTGATTGTATTTTTCATTTGGTCATTCAAGTTGTTTTCATAAGTTTTAATTGTATTATTTGCCTTCTTTAGCTCTTCTCTCAATTCTGACAACTGGTGTTCACTCTATTTTTTATTTTCTCTTCTTCCTCTTCCCACTAGTCTTTCTCTTCCCACTATTTTTCTTTTACCCTCTCATCCTCCAATTATTTCTTTAATTTATTGTTTACTTGTGTCACACTCTCCACGCTTTTGTATAAATTTAAAGAAGAGGCTTTTTCATCCTCAAGAATTTTATTGCTCTCTTCCAATTTTTCCCTCACTAATTATAGTTCTACCTCCATATGTTCTTACTGTCCAATTGCTTCCTTAGAGGATGAATTTTCTTATCATTTTCTCTAATTCTTTGCACCTGTTATCTGCTACTTTCTCCTTTGCCTTTTCATTTGCCAGGTCTGCCTATAAATTTTCTATACTGCCCTGAGGCTTTCCATTCTCTCTCTCCAACTTCATCACTAAACTGTGGACCACTTGGTTGGTCATTTTTGACACATTTATCTTTTCCACATTTTTAATTTTGGATAAAGCCATTTGGAGGGTGCTAACTTGAAATTCAGATGGATCTATTTGACTCTTTGGTGGATTGTTATCTCTAGCTGGGGGCATAACAACCATGAACTCCATCATTTCTTTCTTTGGGTCATATGTGGGAAATAACCTATTCGATGTAGGTTCTGCATCATGAGCTAAAGCAAATGCATCCCTCTTCAATGTCTTAGTATTTTGTCTATTCCTATTTTTTGTTTGTTCAAAGTTAGTTACAAAATCATTGTAACAAAAATCAGGGTTTTCTGACACAATTAAATGTTTGAAAGGTGAAATAGAACTGACAGCAATATCTGAGCTTCCATTTGTGGTTCTAATAATTTCACCATGAGGATCAGTAACAGTAACACCTTGACCCATTACAAGTGGATTATTTGGACTATTCAGAGGGTTTTGTCCTGAAGGTGTGGCAATTGTTGGACTCAGAGTCATAGACACCATTGGCATTGTTGTACTTGCCATAACCTTTTTCTTCTTTGCACTGCCTTGATCTCTAGGATCCATTGATGTTGTGTCCAATTGTAATGTACTTTTCAGACCACTAGTATTACCCATGCCATCCCCACCAGTGGGAGTGTCACTTGATTCAGATTGAATCTGAGTGCTTGGCAAAGGTGGAACTAGATTTGAAGTTGGAACAAATGAAGGTGGAATGGTATGAGACTGAGTAGTACCTTTTTCTGATGAACCTCCAATTATTGGTGTCCTACCATGTTTTTTCGGAGCAGATGTGGAAATTGAATACCAATTCCCTTCTCCTATGGGACCCAGACCACCCTTACTTGGAATACCCATTTTTTCTACCATCTCTACCCCTTTGTCATATTTTTCTTTTGTGGATGCACTCATTCTAGTAGCAATTGTCACAGAATCCCACCCATCAAGATCAGTATCTTGATCATTATAATTGCTAGGATGTGCTTGACGAAGATACTCCGCATTCCACAAATCACTAAATATTTCATCCTCGTCCAAATCATAAAGATCTACAGAGGTCTTTGGCTCGCTGAGATTCTTTCTCATTTCCCAAAAATCTTTAATTTTGGTTGCAGTCCAATTATCATCTTTACATTGAAAAGCTAGGTTGTTTGAAATAGCTTTTGTAGATGGTTGAGCAACTTGCTGGTAGAAATTGTAGGATGTCTTGTGCTGCACTTTTCCTTTCTGCTTGTGCAATGCCATAATTTGTGATGATAATTCTTGTATAGAAATATTATTTTCAGCGGCATATTTCCCCATCTCTTTTTTGACCTCGTCCCAAGACTCCATGTTTTTAAATTTTTCTATCAATGGCATACTCTCATGTTGAGATTTTCTTGCAGAGCTCCCATTCTCTCAAAGCTTTGTTCCAATTATGTTTAGTGGATCATACTGCCAGTGACTGCCAACAGCAAAGCAAAAAATTGAAAAAAAGTCTCTATCACTTTGAATCCTTTTCTCTCAAATGTGAACCCTCCCAATGAGAAAGGAAAGGAAGGAAATATCATTTTATTTTTTTGACCATTAAAAAGTATATTTGTGCTCTCCATCTACCGAACATATTCCAATGAAAATACCCTCTTTGTAACATGTATTGGAAGTTTTTAGGGTTCTACCGCTGAATCGTAAAACCTTAACACAGTGTGGTCTTCCATGAAGTACCAGTCAGCCAATTGTATTTCACTTCTGAGTTGAATGTAATCTCTACAAGACACAAGCAATCGAGGCAATGGAGTGCCTATAATTTTATGATACATTGGTGCGAAAAATAAGTCTACAAAATTGTTATATTTCCTTCTATTATCACTCATCCTTATCTTAGGTGTCCATTCATATAGTGTATTTTGGACCTGACTTTGAAGCTTGTTTGTCTGAAATATTGCACGATGCTTTGCTAAAAGAAGATAGAACAAGTAGGTTGTGAACCTAAATGTCTTCTGTGAACCTCTTTTAATCATTAGTAATTGTTCTTGCATGCAATGAACAGTGTGCTTAATAAAAATAAATTTTACTGGTTCTTTTTCACAATGAATATGAAATATCATTTCAAGAATGTTGGCACCCACTTCTTTGTTACTATCCAATCCCAAATAAAATGCTAGAAAGGAAATACTATCCTGAACCCATTGCACAAAAATATCATAATCATAAGGAGGCTTATGATCTGGATCCAGACTAGAACTGCTTGTTATTCCTCTGATATACGTATCTTTCTATTTTGCATCTATTTTTTGATAATTCTCTGCCAGCTTTCCCAAGTCAATGTGCACGTTTGATTTGTGTGCTTCAAACCCTAGGTCCAATAGACTAGCAAATTCAGTCTCTGTAATCGAAAAAATTTCCTCCTGAGTATTTTTATTGACAATTGCTTTTCTATTTTCATCTTAATTTTTGGCGTAGAGCATGACAATTTCTGGACAAGGGAATACTTGAGGTAACACCATGCATGCTGACCCAACAACCCATGCTGCAATTTTATTTGTCTTTACCTTTAACGTGTTGTTAAATGGAAAAAAATTTGAATCCTTCATTGGATCTTTCCACTTATTTTCAAGTGCAAATCTAATTTCCATGATTCCCTTATTTTCATTGATAACAGGATCAAAAATATCATGGAATTCATCAGTGAAACTTGGTGTTTTAACTAGTTTATGGAAGTCTATTATCTTTGTTTCCTTTCTTTGCCCTTTACTCATACTCTTGGTGTTTTTTTTTCCCATCGTGGACCATGGTATACTAGTATTACTATTTACTTGTACAAAAAATTAAAAACTTCTGCATAGCTAACAGCTATAATTTACAGTCGTGTTTGAAAATTTAACCCTAATTCTATGACTACAATCTAAACAGTAAACCACTAGATTTGAAAAATTTAAAGGGTAGGACGTAGGTGTTCAAGATTTTACCTAGAAATTCAATTTATGCAAATTGTGAGTGGATAGAGAGCTAAGAGACTCTGTTGCATTCCTCAATCCTCAACCTAGAAGTCGTAACCCCTTTATGAATCTCCAATACAGTATACTAGTAAGAACTGAAAATATAAAAACTTAGGTTAAAATTGTATAATCATGAGTAGTACTGAATCGTCAGTCATGACTCATCACTCGTGTTAACTTTTATTGCTTCTCCAAATATCTGAGGTCACTAGGACACGTGTCACTTAATTATTTGGTCTGCAGTCAAGTTGAGCTTATTACTTATTAAATGTTAAGTTACTATTTTACTCCAATTATAATTTTAATTAAACTTAGCTGAGTGTACACATGTCATGATTCTAGAATAGGTTTGCAAAAATGGGGTTTCTTTTCCCTTTTGGCCTGAAATACACCACACGTCATTGATCTGTGCTCATCCAATGGTCACTGGTTTCTTTTAATTCCTTTATCTTTCAGTCTTTGGTCATCATCGAATGACACTGATTGAATGAGTGTATATGTGTCATGGTTCTGGAATAGGTTTGCAAAAATGGGGTTTCTTTTCTTTTCGACCTGAAATACACCACACGTCGTTGATCTGTGCTCATCCAACGGTCGCCGGCAGTCACTATCATGTATAGCGGGTCCCATTAAAAATAAATGAAAAACTTTAAATTATATTTATCAGATGACACCGATTTGTGTGAGTGGTCACGTCTCATGATTTCGGAATAGGATTGCAAAAATGGGGTTTCTTTTCCCTTTCGGCCTGAAATACACCGTACGTTGTTGATCTCTGCTCATCCAATGATTGCTAGAAATACAATTACATGTAACACCATACGCCAAAAATTTATTAAATTAAAATTAGATTAAATATTGAAATTGTCTAATATAAAAATAACTAATTAAATTATTGCAATCACAGATAACTGTCTAATTATTTATTAATTTATTACTACCCATAATTTATAAAATGCTTTAAACTTTTACAATTCCACATTCGCAGTCACACACATGACACATAACGATAATACATTTGTCATTGACATGGAAAAGTTAAGTTATTACTCTTAAATAAATCACACACATACATTAAATATTGTTAAATTTTTTGGTTCATATATGATATCACAGATTCACACATCGATTTGCCAATGTGAATGGGCATATAATTTATTATTTATCATTTATCAATAGTAAAGTCTTTAGATTTCTTTACAAAATCCCAATTTGAAAAAATTACGCAGACAATCTATTATCTCACACACTGATACGTGTCTCATTTCTAGAGGAAGATAGAAAAATTACAATAATTATGCAATTTAAACAAAATTACAGAGTGGAGAGTCCAGACAATCTATTATCATTCATTAAGAGTCAAATAGCAATATTTTCAGTAATTATTTTGAAAATTTACATCACTAATATTATAGTCTACTTTATAATTACTTTATAATTATAGAGTTTAACTTTAGACTATAGTCGCACCGTAAACCCCTACAAAATGAGAAGTATCCAAATAGTTACAAAATTTGTTGCCACAAGGGAACTAGTTAATCATATAAGAAAAAACAAAACGAAATGTGGAAACCCTGTTTCAAGTACAGAAACACTAAGGGTCTTCATCTCCATCCTTGTCTGAGAAGAATTTTCTGTGGAGGATAATCTCCCTGAATTTGTTGAGCTAGTTGTAGTCCATCTCCTCGAAGTCGTTGAGGTGAAACCACTTCCGCAAGAAGTCCCTCCCCAGCTGCGCCCACTTCTGATGTCATGTCAGTTGCCTTTCATTAAGGTTCAGTAGGAAGGGTTTCCTTTTCACATTTCTACCTCACAGGATAAGCTTTTCAATTTCATCATCCCAAGGGATACCCAACCCCAGTTCTGTGAAGACAACAACTTGGACGTCATCCACCAGAAATTGATCCTTGAAAACATTCTGTAGCAGCATAAGCATGTCTACCTTCCCTCCTCCAAGGTTGAGAAGAGACGCCAGGAAGCAGGACGTAATGTTCATCCTGACGTGGTATCTCTTCTCGTTGTAAATGAACTCATGGCCGAGCACCATCAACACAACATTGTTAATGAAAGACCCCACTTCCTTGCAAATGGAAGTGAGAACTTCATTTGGTATCCTGCCCAAAAAGGGATTTTTCTCATTAGTGGATGTAGTTCTCAACCTAATTGATGTGTTCATCTCTACTTGCATAGCCTTGATACCCTAGGGCCTAAACTAGAAACCTAAATCTTCAAACTACACAAAAAAAATTAAAATTCTACGAATCTACAGAATCACAGATCTAAGAACTTAAAACCGGAGGGCAGAGGCTGAAAGGCAAAAGAAAATTTAAATTGATGAAGAAGCAAGCAAGAACATCTATTAATAGACCTATTCCATATCTTTAGGTAAATCATTCCCATTAATGCATGAGTGTGGGAAATTACTAATATAGTCACTATACTAATAATTGTAGTTTGTACTAGTACAATTTTGGAAACTGTGTGATGGGCTTGATGGCTAAATAATGTCACTGACACTCTAACAAGACATTCATTTCTTGCAATTTATCATGCCAACCTTGCGACGTGTATCCATTCCACAGAATTCTTTCAAAAATCAGTTTTTTTCGAGAAACTGTGCCTAATATAAAACTCTAGCCATTGATCTATAATCAATCAACGGCCTTGATTAATATGTTTACAATTTAGGGTTCTAAAAAAATAGGTTTGAGGTACATTTCAACGGTATCAATGCTCATAGTTGATAGTACAATGTACATACCACTTGCAGTTGCCAATGACAGTGGACAACTTTGCTACCAAAGAGGTGATATTAACTCGATGTGACTGGGAGTCCGGAAATTGTAATTATTATATGTTTTATGAATTTTCATTTGGCATTTGATAATTTTAGATTTTAGTTTTACTTTAAAGTTTAAAGAATAACTACTTTAAACTTTCTCAATTCGATAGTCGCACAGTCACACGTGTGACATTATACATGCAAAAGTTAAGTAATATTAAGTTATTACTGTTAAATAAATAATATATTGTCATACATTAACATTTTTTTGGTTCATTTTCAATTTCACAAATTATAAAATCACATATGTCACACATACATATTTTACAATTAAATCCATAAAAACAAATTGAAATGAAGTTGCAAACTTTTCATTAATATTTTCTATAAATTTACAATATTCAGAATTTCAGACTTGGAGACTTGAAGTACCTACAAAACTTAAAAGACAAAACCTACTAGAGTGAAAATTTTCAAAATTTCAAGCAAAGGCTATAGGGACACATCACACAACACTAAGGATTTTTCCCTCCGTCTAAGTAGAAATTTTTAGAGATGATAAGCTCTGCAAATTCATACAACCATCCATAGTCCACTAATTCATCCAACATAAACCATTTGCGAAGAAAATCCCTACCAATCTGCGCCCATTTCTTATGGTGTGTCAACTGCTGAACATCCAGGTTCAAAAGAAAAGGTTGAATGGCCACATATTGGTCTGACTCGAAAACCTTGCATAAATCACTTGCCCAAGGTATCCCCACCCCTAATTGTCCATAAATGGCAACCTCAACAGTGTCACCCAGGAATTCATGTTTGAATAGGTTCCTTAAAAGAAGGAACATATCCACCTCTTCCCCAAGGTCCATAAGAGATGCCAAAAAATAGGACGTAATGTTCGTGTTAACTCGGTACCTATCGACGTTTTCCAAAAATTCACGGCCAAGCACCATTTTCACAGCCTCATTTGTTAAGGGTCCAAACTCCTTGCAAACTGATTCAAGGGTTTGGTCTGAGACCGGGCCCGAAAAGGCCTTATGTTCCTCCGCAGATGTGCTTATCAAACAGATAGGAGTGTCCATCTTCAAAAAACAACTAGAATATCTGAAATTATACAGGCACATCCTAAAGATCTAAACCATAGGCAATATTTCAAGCACTAGCAAAGGAAGACCCAAACCAAAGAAGAATTGAAGAAGAAAGAAGCGTAGATCATCTATAAATAGCCCTCAATTCTTTTTCTAACCTAATTAATTCATTTGTCCTTCAAAATACTGTAAATATTTCATATTAAATATGCACGAGTATGTGAAATTAGTTCATTTGTCTTCAAAATTTTGTAAATCTTTCATATTAAATGCACGACTGTGTGAAATTAGAAATAGCCAGATTTAGTGTCAATGATAAAATGTTTCTTTTATTAATGAGAACTATGATATATTATCAACCGTCCACCTAAACAGATGTAAGACTTGATACGTGTAAATAATGATGTCATTGTGTGATTTCCATTAATTAGATAATGGTTAAGGTGCACATTAATTTGATATGTGTCATCATTCCGGTGACCTCTTGAATAACTTTGTTTCCTTCAAGAATTTGGGCTGAAATTAATCTTCAGCCATTGATCTAGGATAATCAAACGGTCTCAAATAAGACATTTAACATTATAAAATGATGGATGTTACTGTTAGGTTGTGTGTCGATGTAACTTTTAATGCTTATCGATACCAATGTGTTTAATCTACAAATAAGTTATTAATTGCCGCTGGCCCACATGACGCATTGACGAGTCCCATATTTTGAAAATTGCCAAATAAAATATTTATTTTTCCCATATTTAACGATAGATTAGTCAATAAAATAAATATAATTTCAAACGGAACATAGAATTCGCTAGTACAAATATTTTTTTTCCCTTAAAAATAAAATCATTCACCTCATATATTATAATTATTTTAGTTCAAAAGAAAAACATTCGCCTCACACAATATAGATTTTCCCCCACCTTAATGTATTATTCGCTAGGTTTTTATGGAATTTTCATTCGGCAGGGAAAAATTTGCCTTCGCCTTTATATTATTTTCCTATTTTGTAAAAAAAATTCGCCATCATCAAGAAAAATTCTCCCCTAAATTAATGTACGATTCGCCATGATTTTACACATTTTCCTAGGAGGGGGTTTCTTAAAGTTATCCCTGGCCACCGAAACAGAGAAGCACAATGAACACTGAAATCAGACTATCACCGATAGACAGTTCAGAGACATCATCGCGCACAAACTATAGAGCAGACCGAGCACCAGTCTACCGAGAGACAATTTTATTTCTGACAAAAGTGGATCTAAGATACACGTCAGATAAAGCACTTCAGTTTTATAATTAGCTTTATGCTTAGCTATAAAACTATTTCTTAAGGAACAAGTAATGCATATGTAATTTTTTTAATTAGTCTAACTGATTGTAAACATGCAAACTAGGAGATCAAGGTCAAGCTGTAAACCTTTGATCATAGAATTTTTATTGTAAAGCGTGAAACCTAATTCGGTCAATACTTTGTATATATAGATGTATAATCAATCAGAACAATGATGATTGTAGCCGCAGCAGACATATATGGATCAGATAGAGAGTTCAATGCAGAAGGACACAAAAGAAAGAATTCAGTTATGAAGAACAAGATTCAACGATACCGAGCATAACAGAGGTATTAATCAATCACTATAGGTGATACATATATCTTGTGAATTTAAAGGATCTGTAATCAGCAATTCAAGATTGCATACCATCAGGTCAACAAGTATTTTTGAATACTCTCTAACAATTGTAGAAAATAGAAGAAATCCTTTAAGAAGGTGGACTTAATAGTCTTATTATAAATCTCTTAACCAAGTGCACAGTTAAAAGTTTTGTTAAAATATCTTAACCAAGTAGACCTAACTAGTCTAAAATGTCACTCCTAACAGGGTAAGATCATCAGAAGTGATCACACTTGTAGCCTTAACCGACACCTTCCATTCTGTAGATAGTGAAGCTTTGTGGGTTTCATCCCCACCGCAATTTTTACCTTCTAATAGGGGTTTTCTACGTTACCAATTATTGTGTCATATGTAACTACTTTTCATGAATGTTTCTATGAATGTTTACATGCAATTACATTTATGTTTTGATATTACATGCATAAGGTAGAAAAGCAATATGGTCGATAATGCAAAGAAAGATTACTAAAGGTTAAAGTGATAAAAGTTTTAAGGGCACTGATTCACCCCTCCCCTCTCAATACACACATTCCATTATTCCAACAATTGGTATCAGAGCTAGATTTATTATTTGGAAAATTTTAAATCACTTGAGAGAAAATATCATACAATGGAAAGGTATAAGCTTGACAAGAATATTGAAAATCAGAATTTGCAGATACAAATCTTCTATGAGAAATACAAAGAAGCAATAATAAAGATGAGAGGGCTACTAGATAAAAGAAAAGTTATGGCATATCAATACAATGAAAATGAGTATTATGAACAAGAGATACCTAATTTGCTTGAGTCATCAGGATCTGCATCTAGAAATACATTAGACACATCTGAAGGAAGCATTACAAGTCTTAATGAAATCAATCAACATATGAAAGAACAAGTAAAGGTACTACAGATCGGTCAAGAGACATGGATGGTAAGAATGAATAATGTTATAAATAGTGCTAGACAAGCTGAACAAGAAAGAACATTATCTATTGATGATGGGAGGAAGATCACTAAAAAGGTACATGAGAGAGAAATAGAGGTACAGAGACTAAATGAACATCATCATGACATCACCAATCAAATAGTTATTATGAGTCATGAGGCACACCGAGTGAACATAGAACTCAATGGGAAATTAGAAGCTATTGGTGAAATAAGAGAAGAAAATGAGAAACTAAAGCATGAAGTAAGGATTCAACAACAGCATAATGATATGATCAAGAAAGCTAAAGAGAGTGCAAAAAGAATGGATGATTTTCTGAATGGACAAAGAAGACTCAACAACAATACCAATCTAGGGTATACTGAGCATGGAGAATCATCAAACCGAGTTGATCAAAAAGATGTGTACACAAATCCAAGAGCAAAGAAGTTGTCATGCAATCACTGATGCAGGAGCATGTTGGGTCATTGGCAATCCTGCACAACCAAAAAGATGTTTTCTTTAGTTCTTTAACGTTCTTTGTTGCTTGGGTTCTACTGCTCGAGCATGCTTGTCTCTGTCGCTTAGGTTCTGTTGCTAGGGCATGTTTCTCTTCTATTTCTCAGTCATGCTTGACCAACGGGTTTCGGTGATGTCCTTACTGACAGGTTTTTTGTTGCTCAGGTATGCTTTACCAACAGTTGCTGATTTTCAGTGTTCATCTGCCCGAGATGCTTATTTTGGAAGTTGGATCTTTGGCCAACTTCTTAAGTTAATTCTGATGGCTTAATTGATTTGGGGTCTCTCATGGGGATCTGTGTGGACCCAAATCTGGGTCTCACTTATGGATTTGAGCGCTGACCTCTCTCTTTAGACTCTTGTATATATTTGGTTGTATGTTCTTAGTTTAGGAATCAATCTTAGAGCAAGAAAGAAAATGTTTAGATATTGAGAGTGAAGGTTTGTGATCTCGATTGTATGAAGATTTAATTGCAATTCATTGACTATATGGCTGAGACCGGGAAGGCCTTACAGATCGACATGTAATGATTTTGATCAAGTTAATATAAAGCATCTCTGTATTTTCTTTTCTCACTGTGTTGTTTGGCTTCCGCATTGGTTCTGAAAGGTGGCTTAGTAGTTGGGTGAGCCCTAGGCCCCATCTTCATCACCTCCTTGTGTTAGGTGGTATCAGAGCATGGTGAGATCTAAGTTCCTTCTTGAAAACCTAACCCTAGTTGCTATTTTTGTGGGGTATCAGATTGTGATCTGACCTACAATTGCAAAGGGATTCAAGATGGTTCGTGGGAGAGGAAATGCAGATCCAGGTCTAGCTAATATGCTTAGACAAATAGCTGCTAGATTGGAAGTTGTTGAGATAGCCCAACACAGAGGAAGACATCTTGATGATGTTAGTGATGATGAAATTGAAGAGGTTCAAGGTGAAGCTACACCTGTACCTATGATGAATCAGGAAGAAGATTGATTCCTGAGAGCTTTGACAAGTTTGAAATCCACACCTCTGTTCAATCCTCCTGAGTATAGTAGAAATTTGGATTCTGATGAATTGATTGACTGGATAACTGAGATGGAAAATTATTTTGAATATGAGAATTTAGTAGAGGATAAGAAAGTAAAGATTGCAAGCACAAAGTTGAAAGGTCATGCATCCCTATGGTGGGAACATCTGCAATTCGATCGGAAGAAGAAGGGTAAAGACAAAATCAAGGTATGGGACAAGATGGTAAACAAATTAAAAGGTAAGTTTCTACCTTGTGATTATTAGATTAACCTAATCCGATGAATGCAAAGTTTGAAGAAGAAAGACAAATCAGTAAAAGACTATACTGAAGAATTATACAAATTGGAAATCAGATCTGGACATGTTGAGGATGAAGTGGAAAGAGTTGCAAGATACCTAAATGGCTTGAGAATTTCTATACAGGATGAAATCAATTTGGTAAAGATGGAAAGCATTGAGGAGGCATACCAATTTTCCCTAAAAGCTGAGGAAAAGATGAATAGAAGATATGAACAAAGAAAAAGAGGCAGAGGTGGTAGATTCCCTAGAGGAAGAGGTAGATCTCATGGTGAGAACAGTAGGTTTGAACCAGATAAGTCAAATACAGACACAACTCAATACAAAGGAAATATTGAATGGAAAGGTGGAAATTCATACCAAGGAAGAGGTAATTACTCCAAAGGTGGTTATAGTATAAAATGATTCTAAGTTACTTGTTATAATTGTGGTGAAGAAGAACATAAATCTTTTGAATGCACACATGCAAGCAAGAAAGGTAGTAGTAGTAGAAATGCATTGGTAGAAGAGGAGTCACCAAATGAAGCTAAGAAGGAAGGAAATTTCATGATCCGAAGGATACTATGGAGTGAGAAGGATAAGCAAGATCGGATCTGGAAAAGTTTGTTCAAGACCAGATGTAGAGTTGCAGATAAAGTTTGGAAAGTGATTGGTGACAGTGGAAGCTCAGAGAATCTGGCATCTAAGGAAACAATTGCAAATTTGCAGTTGGATAGGATGAAACATCCAAAACCCTATCAGATCTCATGGATCAAAGATGGTCATACATTAATGGTGAGTGAACAATGTTTTGTGAATCTAAAAAGTTGAAAGTACTATCATAAGGTGTTGTGTGATATTATGCCTATGGATTGTTGTCATATTTTTTTGGGTAGACCTTGGCAATATGATAGACATGATGGACGATTGAATAGGTACTCTATTTGGGTTGATGGAAAGAAACAAGTTTTGTTACCTTTGGTTGAAGAATCTGTTGGTGAGATATGTACATCTATGAAAGTTTTCTTGATGGAAGGTAGACAGTTTGTTAAGGATTTGAAAAGAAATGATATATGTTAGGCTTTGATCGCTAACAAACCGAGTAAGAATATAGAAGATGACATTCCTGCAGAAGTTGGAAAGTTACTCATTGAGTACAAGGAGTTAATTTCAGATAATGTAACTGATACTTTGCCACCAATGAGAGATATAATTCATTGTATGGATCTAATTCCTGGAGCTAGTTTACTGAACAAAGCGCCACATCGGTTAACACCTACTGAAAATGAAGAGCTTAACTGACAAGTTCATGAATTGTTGAACAAAGGCTCAATCCGAGAAAGTTTGAGTCCATGTGTAGTACCTATTGTATTAGCACCTAAGAAGAATGGAGAATGGAGAATGTGCACCGATTCCAAAGAAATTAACAAGATCACAATGAAGTATAGGTTTCCTATACCGAGAATGGATGACATAATGGATTGTTTGAGTGGAGAAAAATATTTTACCAAAATTTATTTGAAAATTGGATATCATCATATCAGAATCAGAGAAGGTGATGAATGCAAGACTGCATTCAAGACAAAGGAAGGTTTGTATGAGTAGTTGGTTATGCCCTTTGGTTTAACTAATGCATCGATTACTTTTATGAGGTTAATGTGAAGTTCTAAAGAAATTCTTGAATAAATGTGTGATTGTATATTTGGATGATATTCTGATATTCAGTAAGACCAAAGAAGAGAATTTGATGCATATAGGACAAGTGTTGCAGAGATTGAAAGAAGAAAAGTTGTTGATAAATATGAAGAAGTGTTTCTTCATGAAAGAAGAGCTTGTGTATTTGGGTTTTGTGATTTCAGCTGATGGTTTGAAGATGGATCCAGAGAAGGTTGAAGCCATATTGAGTTGGCCTACACCTGAAAATGTCACTGAGGTAAGATCATTTCATGGATTGGCAAGTTTTTACAGGAAGTTTATCGAGAATTTCAGTTCTATTTGTAATTCTATGACTGAAACAATGAGAGGAGACAAAAGAGAATTCAAATGGACACATGGAGCTAATAAGAGTTTTGTAGCTTTGAATTTGAAGGTTGGTGAATTACCTATGTTAGCATTACTTGATTTCAATAAGGTATTTCAAGTCGAATGTGATGCAAGTGGAAGTACAATTGGAGCTGTGTTAACTCAAGAAGGTAAACCTATTGCTTTATTTAGTGAGAAGTTGATTGATGCAAAGAGGAAATATTTTGTCTATGATCAAGAGTTCTATGCTATTGTTTAAGCTATGAAGAAATGGAGACATTATTTGACGCTAAATGAATTTGTGTTGTATACTGATCATAAGGCTTTAGAGTATTTCGGTAGTCAGAATAAGTTGAATCAGAGACATATGAAAAGGGTAGAGTATTTGCATAGCTTTACATTTGTGATTAAGCATAAGAGTGGAGTTTCTAATAGAGTTGCTGATGCATTAAGTAGAAGATCTTTGTTGACTGAAATGAGAATTGAAGTTCTTGGTTTTGATGACATGAAGAATTTGTATGAAAGTGATCCTGATTTTTCAAAGCAGTGGAGAGTGTGCAAAGCACCTAATTCAAATCAATCAAGTAAGTATGAAGACTATTTCATTTAGGAAGATATGTTGTTCGAAGGTATTCAGTTGTGTATACCGAGAAGATCAATGAGAACTAACTTGATAAAGGAGAAACATAGCAATGGATTGGCTGGACACTTTGGTATTGATAAAACATTGAGTTTACTGAAGGAGAGGTATTTTTGGCCTCATTTGTATAAGGATGTTCAGAATTTTGTAAGAAGTTGTTGAGTTTGTCAAGTTGCAAAGGGAGTGAATTAGAACAATGGTTTGTATACACCTATTACTGTTCCTGAGAAACCTTGGAGTGATATCAGCATGGATTCTGTTCTTGGCTTACCTAGGACAGCAAGAGGTAATGATTCCATATTTGTTGTTGTGGATAGATTTTCTAAGATGACAAATTTCATACCATGTAAGAAAACATCAGATGCAGTACATATAGCAGATCTTTTCTTTAAGGAAATTGTTAGATTGCATGGATTACCAAAGAGTATCATCTCTGATCGAGATAGTAAGTTTGTTATCTATTTTTGGAGAACACTTTGGAAGAAGATGGATACTGAGTTGAAATTTAGTTCTACATTTCATCCATAGACTGATGGAAAAATAGAGGTTGTAAACCGAAGTTTGGGTAATTTGTTAAGATGCCTAGTTGGAGACACACCAGGCAATTGGGATTTGATGTTGGCACAAGAAGAGTTTGCATACAACAGTTCAGTGAATAGAAGTACTGGAAAGACACCTTTTGAGATTGTACATGGCACAC
This sequence comes from Thuja plicata, assembly GCA_018584345.1. Classification (NCBI taxonomy): domain Eukaryota; kingdom Viridiplantae; phylum Streptophyta; class Pinopsida; order Cupressales; family Cupressaceae; genus Thuja; species Thuja plicata. The sequence continues at coordinate 1,782,311 of MU227576.1, read as the reverse complement.
AACCAAGAGGTATATCAGATTTGAGAGATATTGTTGGAGAAGAGAAAAGAAGTGTTGAAGCAGAAGAATTTCCTGAGTTCATGAAGACATTGCATGAAGATGTAAAAAATAAACTAGAAAAGAGTACTCAGAAGTAAAAAGACAGTGCAGACAAATCAAGAAGACATAAAACATTTGAATTTGGTGACACGGTAATGGTTCATCTAAAGAAAGGAATATTTCCTATTGGAACATATGGTAAACTGAAGATGAAGAAATTTGATCCTTGCAAAATATTGAGAAGATTTTATAGTGGAAATGCTTTTGAAGTTGAATTACCTGATGACATGGATATATCACATATATTCAATATTTTAGACTCGTATGAATATCATGAACCTGATGAAGAAGTGACAGTACCAAGTGATTATCCTAAGAAGCAGATAGAGGAAGTTGAAAAAATTTTGAAACAAAGAATTGGCAAAAGTACAAGAGGAAAGAAATACATGGAGTATCTGGTGAAGTGGAAGAACAGACCGATTGAGGACTCATCTTGGATTTCTCAATCTAAGTTGGATTCATTTCAGGTTGGACCTGACACATGATTTGGAGAATCATTTCTTGTAACCCCAGGTGTCTGATGCAAGAGCATCTTGGGTCATTGGCAATCATGCACAACCAAAAAGATGCTTTCTTTAGTTCTTTAGTGTTCTCTGTCGCTCGGGTTGTGCTGCTCGGGCATGCTTGTCTCTGTCGCTCAGGTTCTATTTCTCGGGCATGTTTTTCTTTTATTGCTCGGTCATGCTTGACTAATGGGTTTTGGTGATGTCCTTACCGACATATTTTCTGATGCTCGGGTATGTTTTACCGATAGTTTCTGATTTTTGATGTTCATCTGCCTGAGATGCTTATTTTGGAAGTTGGATCTTTGGTCGACTTCTTTAGTTAATTCTGATGGCTTATTTGATTTGGGGTCTCTCATGGGGATCTATGTGGACCTAAATCTGGGTCTCACTTATGGATTTGAGCGTTGACCTCACTTCTTGGACTCTTGTATATATTTGGTTGTATGTTCTTAGTTTAGGAATCAATCTTAGAGAAAGAAAGAAAATGTTTAGATATTGAGATCGAAGGTCTATGATCTCTTTTGTATGAATATTTAATTGCAATTCATTGAATATGTGGCCGAAACTGGGAAGGCCTTACAGCTTGGCATGTAATGATTTTGATCAAGTTAATATAAAGGATCTCTGTATTTTCTTCTCTCACTATATTATTTAGCTTCCGCATTGGTTCTGCAAGGTGGCTTGGTAGTTGGGTGAGCCCTAGGCCCCATCTTCATCTCCTTGTGTTAATCACTATGGAAAAATAGGCCACACTTCAAATGTTTGCAGGAGCAAAGCTAAAGGTATTCCTAAATCCACCTCTACATTCATAGGTAATTGTTATAACTCTAACAAGCATGGACACAAAGCACATGAATGTAAATCTAAGGTGAACAAACCAAAGAAGGAATACTATATGGAAAAATATTGTTCTACTTGCAAAATGCATGGGCACACATCTCATGAATGTACAAAAAAGAAAAATCAAGTGTGGAAACCCAAAGAACAAGAAAATGCATATAAACTGAGAAGATTTGGTAACTCATATGTTTGGGATTACAACACATGGGTAAATTGCATAGCATGTGGTAGATATGGACACATAGCTGCAAACTACGTGAGGAAATGGATAAGAAGGTCTAGGAACTGGACTAACTCCGGAATGGCATGCTTACACTGTCATAAGGTCTATCACCTAAGAAAGGACTGCAAAGACCGAGTGACAGAGTCAAGCACTTTTACTAATGGGAACACTATTGAACACATCAGAAGAATGAGAAATCAAATCTGGAGGAAAGCTTCAAGTAAAGATGATGCTGGACCAAGAAACACAGTAGGTGACACATCATCCAATAAATTTGGTGATATCACCACCCTCACCTAAGCATACAAGTAAGTATGAAACTGCACTCTACAAATCTATATTTTACATCAGTTCCAATATTCATAGATAATATGCCAAATTAGCATAAATGAAGATGCACTATGGTATTACTTATTATGAATTTGTGAATCCACTCTCGTCAGTCAATACACACCGAGCATCGTTGGTGTACATATGAAAAACAACCAAGTTATTAATGTAAACTGAGCATCATCGGTAAACATGTAAAAGACAATGAAGCCTTCACTACATACTGAGCATCGTTGGTGAACATGTGAAAAGTGCAACTAAGTTGTCACTTACCCCAAACATTGTATACTCACTGAGGATGAAGTCTTTGGTATGATGCCCAAGCATCATTGTTACCGAGTGGTAGCTAAAGCATTTAATGTGCCACTTTGGCTATTTTCTATAAATAGGGCAATAGAAAGCTCATTCATTCACCATGCAAAAAAGTGAATACAGTAGAGCGAAGAAGAGCGACTAAAAGTGACAAGGTTGCAAATTGATTCATATTAGATTCAAAGGCGAATCCAATATATTTCTATCATCTACAGCAAAGATCACATAAGTACCAAAACTTACCGAGATCACTGTTCATTACGGAGAAATCCCTATTTTCACAAAAATGGCAACCACATCATGAGTCGCAAAAATCAAGAACATCAAAGACAAAAGATCAACCTGATCAAGAACACAACCTATAAAGAGCCTAAGTATAAATTTTTCCCTGGGGTTGCTTCACAACCCGACAACCAAGGAGCATTCTCAAGCATCCCTCCTAGGGTTTTTCTATTCAAAGATATCCGCGCTTACATCCACTGCAAGATTGCAAAGATCAGAGATCTTGAGGTTGAAGAGGCTTACAAGAAGCTTTGCACAAATGGAGACCTTAAAGATGAACACAAACACATTAAGGTGAAAGGGTTAACAAATGCCCTAATGTTCTTGAAAGAGTTCAAGATTGAGTGGATTCAGATAGTACTCATCTGAGTACATGACAGAAAAATGTGGTTGGATGAACCAAAACCAATCGCTAAGGATGTGATTCACGCAGTAACAGGTTATCCAGTAATCGACAAGGCTAAAGCCCTAAAACATCCTTCTCGCCCCAAGATTGAAAATTTGACAAGTGTAGTATGGGACAACAGAGGTTTGAAATTTAATTCAATCACCAACCCAAAGATGAAGTTCGGTGCATGTCTACTTGGGTACAAAATATACCAAGCTAGCAGATTGAATAGTATAGCTTGTGGAGCAGTTGACACTGCTTATAAGATTGTGAAGAAAGGACTACAACTAGATTTATCTGAGCTTCTACTAAAGCAACAAGAGGAGAAGATGAGGACAATTAGGTCAGCCATATCTAATTGATGTAAGTTTGGTTCGCTCCTCATGTGCACATTTTTCTACTTTTAGAATTTCTTCCCGTCTGTCGGTAATGTCAATTGGGATACAACCTGACCAATAACTACACAAATTAGTGAATTCATTAAGTCACTAGGGGATAATTTCACATTAGTCATGGATGCATACTTCACCACTAACCAAGAAAGAAAAGGTTGAAAATTTAATAGTTGCATCAAGGACTAGAAGCAAAACTACAAAAGATGGAGACTCACCACCAATAAAGAAGGTATTGTAAGGACTTATCAAAAGAGAAAGCCTCAAACCGGGCAATCAGCGCTGAGGCAAAGAAGGAGATATATAAGATTTAAATAGGACAAGGATGACATTACACAGGATGAGAAAGTACAAGGACTCCAAGATGAAAATCTCAAAGTTCCTAAAATAGTTGATGAAGTTGCTGAGTTAATCATCAACACAGGTAGCATATCACATCGAAAGATAAGAAAATGGCTAACCTTGTCTCCCAAAGATCAGTATAAGATAGAAGAATCCATAATTAAGGCAATGGTTGCATACAAGTATGTACCAATACAATTCAACAAGCAAATGCCACAAGAACTGAATGACAGGATATCAGCAAGATGGGCATATGCCTTGCACACCGAAAAATAGATAAGGGAAAGATCCCTGGTTACACTTGTGCCACCCGAGTTAATAGTTGAAGAAATTGATGAAATAATGAAGGAGCATGCAAAGAAATTCTCAGCAAAGATGAGAGCATACAAAGTACTAGAGGGAAGGTTAAAAGACCTTGACAAAGAAAGCGATGATATTTGGAATGAAATCTTAAATGCCCCCAAGCAGGTACTGGCTATTACTAAGAAACCTCACTATGAAGAGAAAGAGGCCACACCGAGCCCAGAACATATCTTCATCAATGACACCAAGGATGTCACTCCAATTGATTTGACAACAGTGGAAAGCAAGGCCATGGAAGACATACCTCACATATTACAATCATTAGGGGAAACACCAGAGATCACAATCAAAGATATAACTCAGATTGATTCTGATGATGATCCCAAAAATGATGAAGATGTAACTGATGCCACCGAGAAAGAAAAGTAAAAGGATACAATGGATGTTGCACAGGTAAACGTACCATATCACATGCCCTTATTGATACAAGCTATCAATATCATTACTGAAGAAAAGGAGAAGACACCTGATGAAAACATACCAATGGACACAGATAATGAACAAGGGAAGAAAAATGATACAAATGAGGAAAAGAAAGATACATGTGGAGAGGAAGCGGCGAGTGATGTCACTACCAAGAACATCGACGAAGAAAAGGTTGCAGATAAAGATAAGGTTGATGTAGAGACGTCTACTACCGATCAACAGGTTAATACCAAGCAACATACAAAAGGCGCCACGCCTCCCACACAATCACCAAAAGAAAAAGAGATAGAGAAGGAACTTGCAATATTCCTTCATTCCCCTGCTTCTAGCACTATTTCAAAGAAGAAGAAAAGAAAAGCACCAGTCACACTCGATGAAATCATTGACAAACTTGACTGTGATCCTAGAACACTAGATCCCGAGTCCCTGACCAAGTATGGTGAACTTTGCAAGAGGAAGGCTATACAGGACAAGCTCAAGAAGGAGCACAAGAGCTCACAAGTCCTGGATACCACAAAAGAAATACTATTGTAGATAGTACCTGACACTAAAATTGATCAAAATGCTCCAATACTTGATCAATTAGCAGTATTCACCGACGCCATTACATCACAAAATGTAGATGCAAACAAAGGCATTGAGGAACATGCTAAGGAGAAGTGTCAATACAAGTTAACCAAGAAGATCAGCCAAGAAGTGGCAGAAAATAAGGTAAAACTTTCTGAATTAGTAACTACAATGAAACCAATATTATCAGAAGTAGTTAAACTAGTTCAAAAGTTGTGCACAATAGAGAATTTCACTACCAAGCATAGTGAAAAGATAGAAAAGATGGATGAAGATCTTAAGGCTAGTGCACAAAGTCTCACAACCGAACACTAATACATTTGGCATCATTTTGCGACAGCTATGTGTCGCAATTATGACCAAAATGTGTCGCCAGTGCGAAAGTAGTAGACATCGCTCATTTTTAGTCGCACATTACGACGTCTGTCATCACCCGTCGCAATTATGACAGATATTCGTCGCTATACTACCACTTTGTTATGGCATCATCTGGCCATAATTCTTGTGGACTGCGTCGCAATTACGACAGATCCCAATGCAATTGCGACGGGATTTTGGCATCGCCGCTATAGCAATCCCGTCGCAATCCCCTTGGATTACGTCGCAATTGCGACTGATCCCAATGCAATTGCGACGGGCATTTGGCGTCGCCGCTACAGCATCACCATCGCAATTCAGGGGTTCACGTCACAATTGCGACAGTTACAAAGTAAAACAAAAAAAAACTGGGCTCAGCTTCTTCCACGATTTCACAAAACTGGATTCTCCCATCAATACCTCCTCCACACACAACTCATTGAAAGTCATCAGGAACCTGATGAGTCTCCACCATTTCTTCTAACTTGTCATAAAAGGCAGCAAGATTAAGCCTGCTAAGATTGGCATGAAAATTTGGCTTCTCTTTTTCTTCCTTGAAGGCCACTTCCTTGAAGGCGTCATAGTATACAATCTTCATCCTCACACATCTGTTTCTATAATCTCTTAGTCTTGCCATATGTCCTGCTTCCTCCAATTTCACC